>OZ014524.1:143537329-143819675 GCA_963966055.1 Lathyrus aphaca
CCCACCGATGTATGTATTTCTAACTTATGAGTTATTTTTATATTTACACATATCTTATATAATTAAATAGTCGGAATTAATTCAAAATATGTTATATTATTATGTAGTACTTTGATGAATTCAAGTGTGCATCTTATACAAAGGATCAAGTGGACGAAATCAAAGAGGAGTGGTGTCAATACATGATAGAGCTCAAAGTGTGTAATTAATGTGTACATTTGTAGTAGTATATGTAATGACTTATAAATGTAAACATAAATTTGTATATATTTTGATACATTTATGGCAAATTTGGTTTGAATTGGTTTGAATTGGTTAGCCAAATTTTGGTAAAAAAAGGCCAAAATGGCATATATAAAATGTGATAATTGACTGCAAAAATCTGGTTGAAAACAGGTACCAATTCTGGTTTATAAACCTGGAAAAAATGTGGTTACAAACAAATCCTACAAAAAATTTCGTATACCTTAGACAGCGCTTTTGCCAAAAGCGCTGTCTAAGGGGGGGATTAGAAAGCGCTTTAGGCAAAAGCGCTGTCTAAGGGGGGGGGGGGGGCTTAGACAGCGCTTTGTGAAAAGCGCTGTCTAAGGTATACCTAAAAAAATTAAAATAGGAGGGGCTTAGACAGCGCTTTTGGCCAAAGCGCTGTCTAAGGTATGGGCTTAGACAGCGCTTTTCAAAAGCGCTGTCTAAGGTGTACCTAAAAAATTTAAATTAAGAGGGTCTTTTAAAGCGCTTTTGGCCAAAGCGCTGTCTAAGGGTGGGGGATTAGACATCGCTTTTCACATTTTAAAAAGCGCTGTCTAAACCTTTAGCAGCGGAGGTTTAGACAGCGCTTTAAAGCGCTGTCTAAGGCTAAAAAAAGCGCTGTCTAAGGTCTTGTTTGTTGTAGTGATATGAGGCTCTCTATGGACGCAAATGTCAAACAGTTATGTTTGTATAAAGATGGCAAAAGCTCGATTATGGGGTCCGAGTTGGTACAACATACGGCTGAGAAGGCTAAGTTGATTCAGGAAAGAATGAAAATAACTCAGAGAAGACAGAAGAGTTGTGTGGATCAGTGGAGAAGAGTGTTTTCTTAATGACGAATGCATTTTTTGGAATGGTTGCCTTAGTGGCGGGTGATTCTATTTTAATTTTTTTATTATACATGACATGAAATATGCATTATTGTGTGGTGTCTTAGTGGTAGGTTATTTTCTTCATTGATATAAGATGAATTTTGTGTGGTGCCTTAATGGCGGACTGAAATATCTGGAACATATACTCTAAGAGCATACATATTTTGCATATAACTATTTATAGTTGTTGTGTTGATAATCTTAAGTTAATTACTTTAATATTTTTCTTTTTTTTTTAATAATATTTCCAGCCGTTAGATTTTACTATCTTGTTTGCATTATTATTCTTTTATTAAGTCAAAATTTGTTAATTTATATTTTGTCTTTTATATAATACTTTTGGTCTTTCTTTGTAGTTCTAGATGGATAAACAAAACTAGTGGCTTAGATCCTTTTATATATATATATATATATATATATATATATATATATATATATATATATATATATATATAACGGTCTTGGGCCCGGGCAAATAGACTTACGATCCAGGACCTCAAAAAATCAGGGGTCTCAAAATTGAGAGGAGTTAAAAAATTATAATATATAATAAATAATAAATATTCAATTTTTGAAATATATATTATATTATAATAGTAGCTCAATTGGTAAATAACATGTGTTTTGATTTTAATGGTTGTGGGATCGAATCATTCATTAGCACTTTTTACAAAGAAATAATATGTGCATTCCATCCTTTTCAATTTATATTTTTCTTTTACCAACTAAATCAATTTATATTTTTCTTTTACCAACTAAATAAATTTATTATATTTTTCTTTTACTAAATAGATAAAAACAACTTTAATTATCTAATTTGATATCATATTTATAAGATTTTATAATTTGTTTAAGGGATTAATTGTTATGCATTAACAATGTAAAAAATTTTACACGGTCAATTCATTGATATCATCCGTTTGCATTACTTTATTTATTTTAAAAATAAAAATCAAAGTTATTTCAACATCCAACGACTATGACTTACTAAAACTATTTTATATTGTCAGTACATTACAATTAAATTCTTTATTTAATTAGTTTAAATTTGTTATATTTATATATCTATTATTAATAAAATCGTGATGCTAAATGAAATATACAATTTTGAAATTCTATCAAAGTATTTGATATTATATTTTAATTTTTAATGTTGTTTGTAATTTAAATATATAAAATAATTTTAAATTTATTTCTTTTATATTAGATGTTTTTTTTATTATTTTAATTTAAACGAGGACTTTGTTTTAGATGACTTTGGAAAAGAATGAAACGATATCATCTTAGTAATGTGTGTTTCATATATTTAATGTTTGAATAAATTAATAGAGAGACAAATACTAGATAAATTTTGATAAACACGTTAAACCAAATGAGAAATTTAATTGGCAAAGTCATTTGTGTGATTGTGACAAATTTGACTATCAAGTTTTTATGATTAAACATAATTCCTTATCATTTGTGAAAATGGATCTTCAATAACTGTTTTTGTGTAACATTCTCTAACTCAATACATTAATTTGTTTTGATTGCATTGATGTCAATATAAAATTCACATATTTTTCCTCATTACATTTCATATTTTCACATATTTATCTCTCTTTTAGCTTTTCATTGTCGAATATTTTTCTCCCACGTATCATCCATCGCAATGCCACAACACTGCATCGCCACCACATTTTGTGACAACCATAACCATCATTCTTCCTTTTGATTCTTACACAATGACATTCTCCTCTCTCTCTCTCTCTGAAATAAAAGGAAAAATAAATCCCAAAAAAAGAAAATAAAAATAACAGATTAGTCACTCAATATTTTATTATGACTCAATTTGTATTATTTGCCCAGGACCTTTAAAAGGTCGGGACCGACCATATATATATATATATATATATATATATATATATATATATATATATATATATATATATATATATATATATATATCAATTTTATTTATAATTTAGTTACATTTTTGTGTGAAAATAACTTGTTTTATAAAAATATTTAATAGAGATTTTCATCCATTGAATATTATTTTTCTATTATAAACAAAACTAGGGGCTTAGCTCCTTTTATTTACTTAAAAAAGATGAATTATAAAATATTTTTAAAATATTTTTTGTTTAAATTTAGTTACATTTTTTTAAAAAGTAACTTGTATTATATAAAAAAAATTAATAGAGGTTTCCATCCATTGAATATTGTTTTTTTATTATAAAAAAGGGAGAATTTGAGAGAAAGTAAAATATAAAAAAAAAATACTTTGAATGAGAAACTATTTTTAGTTTCTTTTAAAAATAATTATTGATCATCAAAAACCATATATTTTCCTCTCTTTGGTCTTCTGCTAAATTTGAAATTCTCACTGTGTTAGAAAATTCTTCTTGGTGCTTGGGTAATGGGAATTCCATCAGTCTTTGGTATGATAGTTGGTGTGGTTCTCTGCTCTGCTTAGACGACGATGCTCCAGCCGTTTTACATGATCATGCGGTTTTTATTATAATTGTTGACGGGCTGTGGAATTGTAATAGGTCTGCTAATCTTATTCCTCCCTCGATTCAGTAGCGGATTTTTTATTGCCATATCCCGATCGGTAATCAGCCAAATTCCAGGGTCCGGAACCATTCCGTTTTTTGGGAATTTTCTCTAAAAATTGCTTACGAATTTAAAAGAAATAGAGGAATTACCCTTGATTGTTGGAAGTGGATTTGGAGCAAATCTATTCCACCTTCCAAATCTTTTACAGTGTGGCGACTTATCCAACATCGTTTGTCTACGGATGATCATCTGAAAAGAAGAGGTTTTGTTTTTCCTTCCAAGTGTAGTCTTTGTGGATTGGATCAGGAAACAGAGGATCACTTGTTTTTTTACTGTAATTTTGCTTCCAAGATTTGGGTTTGATCAACCAAATGATTAATCTTTGTATCTTCATTCTCGGTTGGGCGGATATTTGGAGGATTATATGGGCATCTTGTAATGATCATGGCAGGCGGATTTGTTTGGTTGCCATCCTTTTTGCGCTGAACTCTATTTGGAAGGCTAGGAATTTGGTGAGATTTCATGACACTTCTACTCCTTTTTCTTCCATTTCCGTTTTAATCGTTGTTGTTGTTTATACTGTCGGAAACGCCACTCCGGTGGGTTCCTCGCTATCCATGCATGACTTTGAGATTATTAAGAGGTTTAACATTACTATTCGGCCGTCGCGCACTCCGATTATCTTGGAGATATTTTGGCAACCCCTTCCCTTGCATTGGATTAAGTTGAACTGTGATGGTGCTTCTAAATCTTCGTCGGGTCTCTCTGCTTGTGGGGGTATTTCTAGGGACGAGGATGACTCTTTTTTGGGTGTTTTTGTGTCCTTTAATAGTACAGCGGATTCTCTCATTGTCGAACTCTACGGTGCTATGTTAGCAATTGAGTTCGCTCATGAGAAGAACTGGTGAAATGTTTGGTTGGAATCGGACTCCACTGCGGTTGTTAGAGCTTTCAGTCCTCCTTTTTTGGTTCCTTGGGTGATTAGGAATAAATGGCTAAATTGTATAAATTTAGTTACTAATTGAATTTTTTTTTGTTTCTTATATTTATAGGGAAGGGAATAGTTGTGCAGATACCCTTGCTAACTTAGGTCTCACTATGTCGGACACAATCTTTTTGTCCTCTATATTGTTGTGTATTAGAGTTGATTTTGTTAAGAACATGCTTGGTTTGCCGTTCTTTATATTTGCTTAACCGCTTGTAAGGGTTTTGGTCTAATCCCCCCTCTTTTTATGTACTGCTTTCTTTTTTATATATAATCTCATTCAAAAAATATTATTATTGATCAATTATTATTTTTTAAATAAATTGATTTTAACTAATTGTTTTTTTACAAGAAAGTGATATTGATTGGGTTAACTAGTAATAATGTAATACTATAAACAATTGTTGTCTTAACCACAGGTGTTAGAACATTGTGCTCCACATGTGTCCCTTATGCACAAAACAACCTTGAAGAACTTACATGTTTGTTTTGCATAATACAGTCAACCAAAGGAACAACAATCTCTCCCTTTGACAAATTATGGAAAAACAACTTATTCAAGCAAAGCATAACTCAAAACGCAGAAGATAATCCCATCAGAGCAAATATCAACAGTAGTAAAAGCAGAGCAATAACAACACATTTGTAACATACACAGTCAGAAATCATGAGGTAGTTACACACACGAGTTTTCATGTCTGATGTCATGAGGTAGTTACACACACATAAGCCATGAGGTAGTTACACACACACACGCACACACATGAGAATGCTACATATAAAACTTCATGATAATTTACAATCATTCAGGATGGGTTAGTCATGTATGTATCCCTAGTTAATAGTCACTGGATTGAAGGTCATAAGCTACTACTAACTCTCAGATAAATCAGTACATGCGGTCATTGTTGAGGGCCAAATTCCAAGCTAGTTGCTTCAACATGTGTGCACACAATCATATCAGGATCATGAACATATCACATTAGCAGGTAGTCCCAATCACATCAAGTAGTACCATATGGTAGTAAGCACAATTATTAGCATATGTTGAACTTCATACACCACAAGGTCAGTAGTTAAGTTAGCCAAGTTAGTCATTCATAACCACTCCACTACAATCACCATTACTACCCCGCTTTTCCATAATTTGGCAAAGCTCCATTATCAGAATTAATTGCAGCTTGGTTAGTATTAGCCATGAACATAGTCGGTGAACTTGTCACACAATATCATTAGTAGAAACTATCAACAATCAACAATGAACACAGATGTTGAACAGAAAGCCAAAACATCAGGACTGAAGCTAGAATATCTCCTGATGAAAATAAATTAACCCAGTCTTCAACATCATATGCCTTCCAAATTCAAAGTAACTACATTAGAAACTTGGACTTTATGCAAATTTGAAGTGAATGAGAATCTAACATGTTCCACACATCTTGCTATCGATTTTTCCTATAAGCAACTCAAAGAAACAACATTCCCCTTTGGCTATTCTTAGGAAAATCACATATTAAACATGTCGTCAAGATTGTCGGGATGGATAGCCTCAAGATTTCAGTGTCGAACGGGCCTACCTTCGTATTTGCGTGCATCTAGGTCGAGCATTTTGACATTCTCGGGACCTTCCTCTGCTTCGGCCGACGACAAAAGAGTGTCTTTCGAGATAATATATTTGATCCCCATCGCTTCTCCAAGGTCAGCGCAGACGAAGCTCGGCTTCCCCTCCATATCATAGTATGCTACCTTCAGGCAGACTAGGGATGTTATTGCATCTATTTTTGCCAAAAAAGATCTCCCTAGGTTATCTTTGAGGCGCTTCCACATGGAATTACAAATAAATTGATGATTACCTTTCTCTCTCACGCGCTCCTTCTCCCAAAGACAACGCCAAATCTATCACTTTTCAAGGGCGAGTTATAAAGTCATTGAACACGACCAGATCTCCAACTGAAAATGGATTTATGTATGGTTGTTGGAGGCCTAGTTATTCCAATGTGCCGGTGTAAAGGATGTTGTAAGAGCTTCTATCATCTACGAGGAATCCTGTAAGAGTATGATTAACGATGGTAATATATAGGACTAACGACAATCGAAGTTCAGAGTTCCCTTGAACTTCTAACGATCTAGAAATCCTATTGCACATTGATCTTTATTCTACTGCTCTACGACAATTATTGCTAAGGAAAGGCACTCTAATGGCGGATCTACGTTGGATGTCATTGCACTACATATCTCATCGATAAATGATAATTGGTGTAAGACTAAATCGAAAGATAAGACGGATCTCTATGATACGTTGAATGGAGTTATAGTTTCCATCTTCACTCTGATGGAAACCTTAGTTTGGATTGAAGATGATCTACTTGTGGAATTTTACAGAAATTATGAGTTGTTTTCCCATAGATGAACATCATTGTTCTGTCCGGGAACCATAATTATATTTACGTTAATGGTGAAGAATCCTGAACAGATGGTGTTGATCTTCGATGACGTAGGGGTGGACAACTTACAGGCTTAACACTCTAACGTTCAAGTTAGTTTAGAATTCAAACTGAGTATAGTAAAAAGAGGAGATTGAACAATTACCTTGAATAACTTATGTGATTATTTTTATATCTCGGGTCATTTGGAGTGGATTAACATCACTTTATAACTTTTATATCTCGAATCATTTGGAGTGGATTAACATCAGTTCGGACCTTTGCCGACCCAGAATACTTTTGTATCATATTATGTATATTTCACATTAAATTTTATCATAAAATTTATATATATTATTATTATTGTTTCATGTTCCACGTTAAATTTTATCATAAAATTTATATATAAATATTTGATTTATTTTAATATTATCTTTAGTTTTACATATCTATTAAAAATGTTTGCGTCTATTTATTAACTAGTATGATACCCGTGCGTTCGCACGGGTATACGTCGGTGACGCTCATTTGTTTTCAAAGTGTATTTGTTCTCATAATGTATTTTTTTCCCTTCAAAATGTGTTTGATTTTAGAATGTATTTAATTATATTTAAAATTTGAAAAGAAAAAAAAAGAAAATATAGTTAATAAAAATTAATAAATTTTTTATTTACAAAAAATTAGTTTTTTTTTGTTTTTATTTAAAATTTTGAAAAAGAAATAGAATTAATAAAAATCAATAAATATAAGAAAAAAAATTATATTTTAAAAAATTAGAATTAATTCTCGCATTGCAATATAATTTTTCGTCAAATATTACAATGATGCACAAAAAAAAAATTAAATTAACACTTTATCAACAAATATCATCAATATCATCTCAAAATAGTCATTGTTGTTGGAGACAACCTTGCATTTTGTTGTTGGAGACAACCTTCCATATTTTGTTGTGATTGATGTTAACTCTATGGGTATGATAAAAAAAAACAAATAAGGCATGGTTACAATTTGGGAATAGGTGGGAAAAACTATTGAAAGTTGGAAGAAGATAAAACAAATTAACAATTGAAAGTTGATTGAAAATTGGGAGAAGAGAAAAAAATGAATTGCTTTTAGATTCGAGTGTCACATGTTTACACCCAAAGAGTGAGTTTTCATTTACATGATATATAATATTTGAATCACTTAATTTTTTTATAAAAATATTTGTTACACGTTTATAAAAGTAATATTGTCTATTTTTTATACTAAATCACTAATATTTTATAATTTATTTTTAATTGAAGGTAACATTTAATATTTTAAAATAGAAAAATAAAATATACATTAGAAAATGATATTAATTGGAATACACTATAATTATGTGTCAACATGATTTATTTTAAATGGATGATAGTGTAAAAATACTTTACTGACTGTGTAATCCAATTAATCTCTTAGAAAATTTTATAAAATTTAAAATTAACAAATTTATTATAATTTAAAAGTAAAAAATAATATAAAAGGAAACAAATCAAATGCATATAATGTTATTGTTTTATGGATTGTGATGTGTAATAACGCTATTATAATAACAAAAATACTAAATGACTCATTTTAGTATTTGACCCATTTTATTCATTATTATATTTGACTCATTTTATTTAATTCTTAATGAAATGCATTCAATGATAGTTATGTGATGCATATCAAAAGAAAAAATATATTTAATATTATATTAAATGAATAATTACTTTTAGTATTTTCTACTTAAAAACAATTATTTTAAAATAAAGATTATTTAAAATATATATTCAACCAAATTTTAAGCATCACTTAATTTCTGTTTATATATTTAAAAAAATATTTAATAAACTTATTATATTTATTTAATTTATTGATATTTTATAATATAATAGATGAAGATGAAAAGATTGGAAGTGGAAAATCCCAAATAATAACATTTAATTTAGTTTTGAATAATAACTTTAATTTAGTATTGAATAATAACATTTAATATTAAAAAAATATTTTTTTTATAAAAATATTTATGGAATAATTTAGTTTTATAAATATCAAATAATATCATAGTATTTGTAAATATTTGTTAATTTAATAAATAAATATTATTAAGATAAATAAATACAGTGAAATTTGAAATGGGTGATGTTGCTTTTAATTTAGAAAATTCACGTGGAAATAAAAGGAATAGAGTTTGAAATATGTGCACTTGATTTATATAGAATTTTAATTCATTAATTTTATTTTATGTTTTAAATGACACATGATTTATTTTATTTAATCTTTTGAAATTTAAATTTTTTACTTTGATTATAGATTGGACCATTAATGTAATATATATTTTTACAATTTAATTTTATTATTTTACAAAATACATTAATTTTAATTTTATAATTTGATTTTATAATTTTTCAAAATACATTAAATGTTAATTATATTTTTAATGGTAATTTTTTTTAATATAATCTCTTAAAATTTATAATATGGACCCTTAAATCAATACATTTTTTATGTTTTGATTTTATAAAATCTTAATCTATTAATTTCATTTTATATTTTGAACGAAACATAATTTATTTTATATAAATAATAATAGTTACATGTGTATAGAGTTTTAGTCTTTCTCATTTTATAGTGTTTTAATAATATTTTCACTAAACCTAATAATAGTATTTTCACTAAACCGTTATCAGTTATAGAATTTGGTAAGTTTTAAAAGTAATTTAATGCATGTTGTACAGTTATAGAATTTAAATTTAATATCTTATATAATATATAAATTTCTATTTTATAGTCTTACAAAATGCATTAAATTTATATTATATTTTTAATACAATTTTTTTAATACAATCGTTTAAAATTTAAGATAGGCTCAGTCAATATACTCTTAAGTTTTGATTTTATAATTTTATAAAATTTTATGGCACAAATTTTATTTTATGTTTTAAATTTTAATTCACAATAATTTAAAATTTATAATTTTACTAAATACATTAAATCCATATTATATTTTTAATGATATTTTTTTTAATATAATCTCTTAAAATTTACAATATGGACCCTCAAATCAATACATTTTATGTTTTGATTTTATAATTTTATAAAATCTTAATTCATTAATTTCATTTTATATTTTGAACGAAACATAATTTATTTTATATATAAAATTTATTTATTATTTTCAAATCAATACATTTTTCAGTTTTGATTTTATAATTTTATAAAATTTTAATTCATTAATTCTATTTTATGTTTTAATGACTCGTGATTTATTTTATTTAATCATTTGAAATTTAAGTGTTTTACTTTGATTATAGATTTGACCATTAATGTTATACATTTTTACATTTACTTTTATTATTTTACAAAATACATTAATTTTAATTTTATAATTTTGTTTTATAATTTTATAAAATACATTAAATGTATATTATATTTTCAATGATATTTTTTTAAATATAATCTCTTAAAATTTACAATATAGAACCTCAAATCAATACATTATGTTTTGATTTTATAATTTTATAAAATTTTAATTCATTAATTTTTATTTTATATTCTGAACGAAACATAATTTATTTTATATAATCATCCAAATATTTAATTCATAAAATAGTCATATATTTATTATCATTTTAATTAACATATTATTTTATATTTTGAATATATATATATATATATATATATATATATATATATATATATATATATATATATATATATATATATATATATATATATATATATATATATATATATATATATATATATATATATATATATATATATATATATATATATATATATATATATATATATATATATATATATATATATATATATATATATATATATATATATATATATATATATATATATATATTGCAAGTTGGAGTGGAATATCAAAAGAATGAAAGTTATGGATTTAAGTGAAAAATTAATGTATGGTTTGTATGTCATGACTGTGTATGTCAAGTCTTGATGATGAGAGAAGAGAATGAAGCAATTTTAAACCATCCACATGTCAGTTTTTTAAACCCAAGGAGTGAGTTTTCTTATATGATAGATACATCTATTTTTATCAAATAAAAATTAATTTTATAATATAATAATAAAATAGTAAGAACATCAATTTATTTAAACTTTTAAAATCAAAAAATAAATAAATCAAAATAAATGAGTGAAAGTCCAATGGCTAAATAATCATATGCCCATTCAATGGCTGAATGATTTTTTTTTATTAAAAAAAAAATTAAACTCGTGGAATATTAAGATTTATATTACAAAATGTGAATGATTGAAAATTTGGTTTCAAATGTGAACCAAATTTGATGTTTCAAATTCAAATATTTGCTAGAGTAGCATATAAAACAACAATAAAAAAACTAGAAAAGGTGGAAAAAAAAATACCATTATAGCATATATTATAAATAAACTGTGAATATAGCTATGTTTCATAGAGCATTCGTTATCTCATTTAGAAAATAGGTGTAAAACGTTTTTTGTTTCATAGAGCATTCGTCATTCCATTTGGCGAATGGGTGTAAAAAGTTAATTTTATTTTACATCCATTCACCAAATAAGATGACGAATGCTCTGTAAAAAAAAGTTTTTATATTCATTCATTAAATTGGATGGCGAATACTCTATGAACCATAACTATATTAATAATTTATTTGAAATACATGCTAGAATTTTTTTTTGAATAACTATGTTATTCTAAAAAAAAATCAAAAAACTAAATCAAACATTTTTTTCTTAACTAAAGAGGAAAAACTCTAACCAAATCTAAATACTAAGAAAAAGAAAAAGAAATCTAAACAATAACTAAAGATAATATAGAAAAAGTATGAATCATTGAAGAGTAATATCCATAACTTTGGAATAGCTGCTAATAACCTTAGGAATGGTTATGTACAGAACACCATCCTTAACCTCAGCCTTAATATCCTCAAACTTCACATTCTCCGGCAAAGCAATTCTACTACTATACCTACCATAACTCTTTGAGCACCATTCTTCATCTTCTTCGTTCTTCTTCTTCTTGTATCCTTTTTCAGCTTTAACCACTAGCATCTTCTCTTCCACCCACACTTTCACATCCTCTTTGTTCATACCAGGCATATCAAATCTCAGCTTGTATTCTCCTTCTCCTTCTTTTATCTCCCACGGTGCTCTTCCCCTCCTTCTATACCCACCTACTCCTTCACTTGGTAGAGGTGATGAAGGAAACTCAATTGTGCTCATTGCAAATGGATCTTCCATCATTCTTTCCATTGCTTCCATCATCTCTTGTACTGTTCTCGCCGTAGGAAATTGGTTATCCCATATAGGTATGGAAGGAACCAGTCTCTTTTTGGGTTGAGGCTGGTGGTTTGATCTTGCGTCGCCTGTCATGGCTCTGAGGGGTTTCAACTTTTGCAATGAAGGAAAGTGAGTTGGTTTCAATGAGAAACAATACAAATTTGAGGATAAAGTTTGTGCCATTTTATGTTGGTGCTTGTCTTTTTGATAAAGTAAATATGTTTATTTTGTGAAAAATATACAAAAGATGGAGAGTTCTGGAAAACATGATATGAACTGCTTAATATTTCGGTTGGTGGGGACCTGAGCTCACGTTTCCAGTTTCCAGATTTTTCGAGAACCAGATATATTATAGTGGAATAGGATAGTTACAGTATATGATGAATGTGAGATAAACCTTAACCTGTTAAATGAAAGGTTGAACTTGCATGAACCACAACTTAATTGTGTGTTTGGGTTGATTGATTAATACATTTCCACAGCCCTTGTATGGATGAAAGCTGGCCATTTGTTTTTGTTTTTTATTCTTTTAATGTAACATGGAATAATTTATGTCACTTCACTAACCATTTATAATTGTAATTTTGGCCTTATGGGTTTAAAACCATGGCTGGCAGGATTTGGATCCTATTCATATTAAGTCCACTTGATTTAATGGTTGATATTAGTTGAATCTAATCATAGGGTTGTAGAAATTAGATGTATTGTATAGACATTTTATGTATAAGTATAAAAGTTGAACCTAAATGTATTGTAATTTATTCATTGAGAAACAATACAAGATAGAAAGTTGGTTATGCTTTCCAACTATTTGTTATTTTCTGTTAGATTTCTATTATGAAGTTTCTTTTAATATGGTATCATTGAACTTGTGAATCTATGGCTCCTTGTAACACTACAAACTCCCTTGCCCACCTTAAACAAAATTTATTCCATAGTTGATGCTCGTTCTTGCAAGCGTCTTAAATCCGTTTCCATACGATTGTACTTTCTTGGATACATCGATCAATCTCAGTTCTTGCATGCGTCTTAGATCCATTGCAATACATCGATCAATCTCATAATCCATTCTAAAAAGAAATTGCAGAGTGATATTTTTTGCATTTTTGATATACAAGATTTATACAAGTTTGCTCAAAGATAACCTTGATCACAATTGAACTTTTGCATTTTTTATATACAAGATTTATACAAGTTTCCTCAAAGATAACCTTGATCACAATTTTAGGTGTTTTGGGATGAATTAGAGAAATCGCCCTTTTCCTATTTGTAATTGTAGCATTCCTTGTTCTTTTGGAACAATAAATTTCGGCAAAACCTATCATGATCATGATTATATAGTTCATTTTCTCAAAGGTTTGAATGAGCGATTTTCTCACTCAAAATTTCAGATCATGATGATGAACCTCTATGTCTGACATTGATAAAGCCTTTCATTTGTTATTCTACAAGAATGTGAATTACTTGGATCAAACTTTGGTTTTCAAGTTAATGAAAACTTAGAATCTGTGAGTGTTTAGCAAGTTCTACTAAGCAAGGTAAAAGAAGATGTCAAGGTTTTGGTGCTAAGTACCATAACACATAATATTACTGATCAACAAAATGAAATCCTGTGAAATAAATACATGAATATTACAACTTAATTTGTACAGCAGATCATGAAATTTGCTGAAGTAATAACTATACCATTATCCGGCCAATCAACAAGCTATCTCGATCCCAATGCATTATGAATCAAAACATAAATCAGTGAACACCACCGTGAAAATGATATTGACTCATTAGAACATAATTTAGTCGGGTGCAGGTATAAAAACAAAACACAAGTAGCATTGTTGCACAAAGAAAGCAGCCATTAACCAATCTACAAACAGCATGAAACTTGCTTCCTAAAGCTCATGCTTCCCCAAGTAGCAAATAACAATTCAATCAAATTACCTTTTCTTCTTTCTTCCTGTTATAATTTCATCTTTCTTCTTTCTTCCTGCTATAATTTCTTCTTTCTTCTTACTTCCTGCTATAATTTCTTCTTTCTTCTTACTTCCTGCTATAATTTCTTTCTTCTTACTTCCTGCTATAAATTCTTCTTTCTTCTTACTTCCTGCTATAAATTCTTCTTTCTTCTTACTTCCTTTAACCCTGACATTAGCACAACAAAAATCCAAAACATTAGAAATTTACAATACTACTTAGCATGTAATTGAATAATGTTCATGGAAGTGTTATAAAATTAGAGATATATATCTCCATCAAATATGCAGCATCAAGAAAATGAAGAAAAGTAAAGATTTGAAAAATGAAAATTCCCTTTTACAATCACATTCAAGAGAAGTTGTCCATGCAACAAGACATAAAACTCACCTAAATTTTGATTTTGCTTTTGTAACTTCCTCTGGCTCCTTGGTTGGAGTAGGATCTGGCGAGGTAATTTGCACAAAGGTGTCTTTTATATCATCGAAAAAGTCTTTCACATTATCAGCTACGGTTTTTAGTTTATCTTTTGTAGGAAGCTGCAAATTGGACATGCAAACACAAGAATAAATAAGTGGAAATGCATCCAAAAAACTTGTTTCTCGGTACAAACTTCATTCAAGAAAGTTTCTCTTAGCAATGGAGATAAAAAACAAGTGAAGAATATCACACCTCAATAACATTACTGGTAGTAAGTGCAGATCTTACATTACCATTTACCTGCAATTCATCAAGTGAAAAAGTCAATAAACAAAACAAAACAAAAGTATAGTGGAATTATTAAAACATAGTATAAAAATATAGGAACATTACAATAAGTTTATAGCCATATCTGAATTCAGTAGCTGATCTCAGCACTTGATGTTGTTTGATTGCAGCTTCCTTTATCTCATTCTCATCCTATTTAAATTGAAACAAAAAGAGAGTAACAAACATAAGATCATGATAGCAGAAACACGACCCTGACACTGACAATAGAAATGGGAATAACCATACTCTATAGATAACGGCGGCGAGATTTTTATCAAGAGTATCCTTGAAGATATATTTGCCGAGAAAGTTATCTTTAACAGAAACCATGATTTTGGCGGTGGTACCACCGGAAACGATACTAAGAGGATACCAAAGGTTATTATTTTCCATGCGAATGAAGACGACGAATTTGGGGTTACCATCTTCTTCGATTTTGGGTATAGAAGGAGGAGGAGGAGGAGGAGGGCGGCCGTATTGGCGATACATCATTCCTTTTTTACCCTTGGCTTCAACCACCAACACATGGTGGTGGTGGTGGTGAGTTTTTTGGGGGATTTGTTTTGGAATGGAGAAGAGAGAATGGTTGAAGGAGGAGGAGGAGCGTAAGGATGAAGAGGAACTCGATAGAGGAGGTGGAAGTAGAGCGTTCAGAGACATTAGGAATTTGGACTTTCTCTTTCTCACAATCAGATTTTGCGATGATAACTCACTCGGTAACTGGATAGGATAGAGTGAGAGAGGGGGGAGAGAGAGGGATCCCAAGTTGTACAGTACAGAGTAGAGAGCAAATTTACTCTTATACTCTTTATCAAATATCGGAATTTTTAAAATATATTTTGTTGGTTTAAATGTTTTAATGTATTTCTTTTTGCTTTGAGCCAGTGAGTTTTTTATTTTGACTATGTAATTTTTTTGTTTGAGTTTATTTATCTCATAAAGATAAATGAGTTTTTTTATAGATTTTGATTTTAGAGACTAAAACGCATATAAAAAATGATATATAGAAAATTTGATGATAGGGATCAAGAAAAAGATTACAATGATCAAAATAAAATATTCGCTAATTTACAGGGAGACCAACGAACAATTTAAATCTATTTTGTTTTACTAAAAGATTTGAATTTGTATCGAAAATTTTCGAAAATTATATTTTTTATCGCAACAAAGTCAAAAATATCATCAATTTGGAATTTCTGGTATATACATATCGGAACTTTTACAATTTTCGATAGAGACATGTAATATTTGACTGGAAATTGTAAAATAATCGGGACTAACAACTATATTTATCGGAAATTGTGAAATTTCCGGGAATTACAACAAAATTCTGGAAATTGTGATATTTCCGATATTTGCCACAGAATTATGAAAATTGAGAAATTTCTAATATACATTGAGTGAAAATTGTTATTTTTTTTTCATAATTGATTCGATAAAAAAAACTAGCCAATAAAATATATATACATATAGTAAAAACAATGTTACATACATTGAATACAAAATAAATTAGGATGACTTCCTAACTTCATCTTCTTAATGTCTAATGTATCCTGCATATTATGATTCTCATGCTTTTGCATCTTCAGTATAATATTGTCTCCAACGGTCAGACAAAAGGCAATGGACAATTAGATTTCAACTTTACCTGAACCAAATAATTGTTCTTGACAAAACCAACAACAATTATTTTATGTTTACTCGTATACATAGGTGGAACTAAGGTAGGAGGGAAAATGTGATGTTAAGTTTCTTTGTCAGGGAGACAACTATGACATTGTATCTATAAGCAATAGGGTAACTCATATCAGAAGTCGTCATTCAATTATCAATACCCTACACACTAAGTGTTCTACTCTTAATATATTCCTAATTGTAGAGATCGTGTCATATAACAAATTGGAAAACAATCAAGGGTGTTGATGAACTTGAGTATCTAACTGCGTCGGGATCAAAGGTCATGACAATGTCATCAATTTCCATTATCACCCACATCAAAAATGACATCAATGTATGGATGTAAGGAATCAATAAATAGAGACAAGTAAATATCTCTAGAAGATGCAGTGGATTGATGACTTCTAACCGACATACTTGACAGTTGACTTCCAGTTGGTTTCATGCATGATCTCTTTGTACTCTAACTCCCCTGTGAGCCCTCACCATACTCCCAATATGAAGGATCATGATGTACATCATTCTCTTCACCTTTTCTGCTCTTTTTAACTCCCCTATTTGGCTTATACTTCACCGACGGTAGACACATAAAAGTTATGGATGTGTTAGTTCTCGAACCTTTTTCTTCAACACCCTCTGACCTACAATATCCAAAGTACTAAAATATGTCTTCAAATCTTCACACTCTACTTTTAAATCTAATTGTGTACCACTTTCTTTATGACTGGCATCATACTCTTCAATTTGTAATGTCTTCCAAAAAAGATGAATTTGTTCTAAAGGAATTGGATTGCCTTGTATTTGGAAACCAGCAAGTTGGCATGCACACGATAACTCATGTGTTGCTCTAATGAAGCAACCACATGCATCTTGGCTTGTACCAACAAATTTAACCATTTCTAGTTCCTTTCCAATGTGTTGTATACACTGTCTTGAAACAAAATCTTGTAAGTTGGTATGTAATGAAGTGTTATAAATATGCTCAATGAATACATTTTTTAAACGAGACCCAGATTGAACCTAGCTGTAACTTCAACATGGTGTTCATAACATCTCAACTTCGGCATAAATCTCCCCGACTTGTAGTCAACATGTTTTTTAGTCTCCAATGAACAGACTCCACACTAAAAACCATATAAATATATGTTAAATTATGTTTAGTAATGTAATAACATCAAAATGATGTTTGTATACCTGTTCATTATTATGTTTCCTAAATGAATGACTTTGTTAGTCTTAGCCGCAACAAACATTTCTTTACAAGGTGTCAACCATGTTTCACTCAAATACTTAACAAATACAGGAATATCAACACAAACAGTCTTAAAGTGCTTCAAGTGTTCGACAAACTCAGTTTCTCTATTAGCATACATGATGTTATTCCCTAGATTCATGACATGTTTTTGTCTTTCTTATTTAACATACTCTTTAAATTTCATACCGAATTTTTTTTTAAATATGTAACAAACACAATATATTAGTTGAATTTGGAAACACGACTTCCATGGCATTCATCAACGCAGGTTCCTGGTCCATCACCACAACCTTCGGTAGAAAATTCTCGGAAGAGAACAACTCTTTGAGCTTCTCCAGTGCCCATTTGAAGTTCTCATCCCTTTTATGTTCCAAATAGGCAAAGCCTACCAAAAAAGTCAACTTTGTTGACGTAACACCAACAATCTCAAACAACGGTAGCCAATACCTGCATGATCACAACGCACATAATAAAAAATATATAAATCAAAATATGTCCAAAAGATATCAAAAATTAACATCTGGCCATTACATATTTGTCTTTTATGTACAATAAAAAATCAACATCAAATGAAACATGTTCAACAACTTCACTGAATCGGGATGTGTCCAAAAGATATCAGCAACAACATTTGAGTATTCCCTATTTCTAGTCTAGCACGTGTATTTTTCTCTATGAATAAGACTTTAAAAAAGTGAATTTTCGTCAATGGACCTCTGTTGCTTGCATTGTATGTAGCTCTAGTTTTATTCACCTGGGTAATATAAGTGAGGTTTTATGGATCTTTGTCTTTCAAAGCAACAACTATGTACCTTGGAGTCATGTTATTCTTCGTAATTTCATTCACAAAGTGTCTTTCATTATCTTTTAGACGACCCAATATGTCATGGCCTTCTAAATCCTTAAATTGTTTATGATTGTGCAACATAAACCTAACTATCATTTTCGAATCGATACCACCTGACACACATCTAAGCCTAAAAGGACATTTAAATTTCATGTTATAAATCCCTTATGAGGAAGTATTGCTTTCAGATGCATTTTTCCTTTTGTAGTTTTCTCATCTCCCACAACCCATAGTCAATTTATGTTTACTATCTCGCTTCCCATCTGCAGTATCAGAATGAACAGTCATAATAATAATACCATGTTGTTTACAAATAGTTTGTATTCATGCTAATATTTCATATCAAGACGCAAATATTTGTCATTACATCATATAAAAAGTAAATCATCAATATCATTTAGAGATAGAAAACATTTAAATTAAACTTGTTACATAGAAAATATATCGCGCCAGTGGTGAAAAACTGCGTAAAATATGTCCAGGAGTATGTAGAAGACCCTGTCGGACCACATAAGTAAAGCATACTTCTGCAATACCACTGATA
The DNA here is from genome assembly GCA_963966055.1 of Lathyrus aphaca. Taxonomy (NCBI): domain Eukaryota; kingdom Viridiplantae; phylum Streptophyta; class Magnoliopsida; order Fabales; family Fabaceae; genus Lathyrus; species Lathyrus aphaca. The sequence goes on from OZ014524.1 coordinate 143,556,748, forward strand.
TACCGACAATTTTGAAATATTCTGAAGTTTTAGTAGTTTTCCAAAAATTTCATTAATTTTTGGTATGGGTTTCGGGTTATTCAGGAAACTAACGGAATTTTTCAAAATTTATGGTATTTTTTCATTGAAAATTTACAAAATACCGGTAAAAATATGTGATTTTCAAAAAATGCAAAAAAAAATTACATGAACTTTCGATTTTGACATGTTAGTAAAAGTGATTTTTTTTTTTGAAGAAAAGTAAATTTTGATTGGTAAAAAATAGTTGGGACAGTTTCATAAATATAAAAATATATGGGGTGTCTGGTACAACTAGGGATGGCAAGTTAAATGCTCATTTTTCATCCTCATTGGTATTCATTTTTGGTTTTGAATATTTTTTTCTATATTCAAAATAACACAATGAATTGTAATTTTTCATATTTAAAAAAATATTATTTCAACTTTGTTGACGTAACACTAACAATCTCAAACAACGGTAGTCGGTACCTGCATGATCACAACGACATAATCAAATATCATATAAATCAAAATATTTCCAAAAGATATCAAAAATCAACATCTGGCCATTACCTATTTGTCTTTTATGTACAATAAAAAATCAACACCAAATGAAACATGTTCAACAACTTCACTGAATCAGGATGTGTCCAAAAGATATCAGTAACAACATTTGAGTATTCCCTATTTCTAGTCTAGCACATGTATTTTTCTCTGTGAATAAGACTTAACAAATTTTGCATTTTCGTCAATGGACCTCTGTTGCTCGCATTGTATGTAGCTCTAACTTTATACACCTGGGTAATACAGGTGAGGTTTTATGGATCTTTGTCTTTCAAAGCAACAACTATGTACCTTGGAGCCATGTTGTACTTCGGAATTTCATTCACAAAGTGTCTTTCAATATCTTTTAGACGACCTAATATGTCATGGCCTTCTAAATTCTTAAATTGTTTATGATTGTGCAACCTACACCTGACTATCATTTTCAAATCGATACCACCTAACACACATCTAAGCCTAAAAGGACATTTAACTTTCATGTTATAAATGCCTTATGAGGAAGTATTGCTTTCAAATGCATTCTTCCTTTTGTAGTTTCCTCATCTCCCATAACCCATAATCAATTTATCTATACTATCTCACTTTCCATTTCCAGTATCAGAACAAACAGTCATAATAATAGTACCATGTTGTTTACAATAGTTTGTATCCATGTTAATACTTCAGATTAAGACACAAATATTTGTCATTTACATCATATAAAAAGTATATTATCAATATCATTTAGAGACAGAAAATATTTAAATTAAACATGTTACATATAAAACATATCGCGTCAATGGTGAAAAACTGCGTAATATATGTCCAGGAGTTTGTAGAAGACCCAGTCGGACCACACAAATAAAACATATTTCTACAATACCACTGATATACCGACAATTTTGAATTTTTCGAAAGTTTTAGTAGTTTTCCAAAAATTTCATTAATTTTTGGCATGAGTTTGGGGTTTTTAAGGAAACTTACGGAAATTTTCAAAATTTATGGTAGTTTTTCATTGGAAATTTACAAAATACCGGTAAAAATATGTGATTTTCAAAAAATGCAACAAAATATTTTTACAGGAACTTTCGATTTTGACATGTTTGTAAAAGTGAAGTTTTTTGAAGAAAAGTAAATTTTGATTGGTAAAAAATAACTGGGATAGTTTCATAAATATGAAAATATAGGGGGTGTCTGGTACATCTGGGGGTGACAAGTTAAATGCTCATTTTTCATCCTCATTGGTATTCACTTTTGGTTTTGAATTTTTTTCTATATTTAAAATAACACAATGAATTGTAATTTTGCATATTTAAAAAAATATGATTTGATTGTGTTACCCTAAAATTTCTATTTGGGAAAGAGTGAATTGAATGTTGCATTGGAAAAATATTAACCATTAGCATTGATTGACAGAACTCGACATAATCGTTTTCGACTAACGTCTTGAAAATGGTTTAGAAGAATCTCAAGAGAAGATATTGAAACATTGTTTGGAGGAGTTTAGATACCATATATATGTGATTTATTGATAACATGTAAATGTATCTTACTTTTAGACCTGATTCACATGCAATTTAGTTTCATTTTATTATGTTTTCATAATATTATGTTGTTTTATGTTTGTGTTTCATGTATTTGTCGAATAAGAGCATCTATGTGAAAAAATGAGAAAAGGAGAAAAAAATAGCAAGTTTCTGCCATTTTACTGATATGGTGTTCGCCGTGAGCATATGTCGTTCTCCATTGCCCTTTTCAGCAACGTCATTTAAGTATCAAGGCAATGGTGTTCGCCTTTCCTTCGTAGATAGTAGTTGGTTGTTTCCAATAGTTTCTTCCACTTTCTTTTTCCCTCCAATTTGTTGACATGACCAGAGGGTTACAAGGCCTCAAATGCTATATATATGACCTAACATTCAATTTTAAGGTGTCCAAGTTTTGTGCGCAAAAGCGTTGCTCGTAGTTTTAGGCAGAAATCACAACTGTAAAAATGGTAGTTTCTCACATCAGGGAACTATCACGCAGTTAGTGTTTAGACCTATACTTTGTGTAACTTCCTTGGATCAACAATCTTTCCGTCATTTTATTGAAGTTATTTCCAATTTTGTTTAATTCAAGTCACCATTTATTTTCCTGCATTTACAACTTCTTTATTTTTTTGCTTTATTATTATTGATATCGCACTCAATAATTGTTTAAGTATGTTGTCCTTGATTATATTTACCATGTTTATGTCATTTTAATTTAATTTGATGTCTAGCTAAATATATTAGAGTCTGACGTATGAGGACTGTTTTTACCGACGAGACTCAATAGAAAATGATAGGTGTGAAAGTATGATATAAATGTTGTTTTGGTTTTAGTTTCCAATTGTATACTTCAATGTTTTGACACGGGAGTAAAGAACAAACTAAGGTTTAAGCCGATAGTGCGAGAGTGTGAGAGGATGGAACCAGATAGTGGAAACTAGGCATCGATCCTAAAAACAGTGAGATCATTTTAGGTATCAATTAGGATCTAATTAATTTTCAAAATACGTCTTCTAATTAAAATGGGCGAGCAAGAGAAAAATCCTGTGGTTATGAGGTGTGGCTTTAGTCAATAGCACGAGAGTGTGAGACATAGTCTTTAAACTAATATTTTCTACGGAACACAATCTATTGTAATTAACACCTGAATTCTACAAAGTCCCTTAGGAACACATAATTAATATTCCGACCTCTCTTTCTTGATATATTTCTTAATCTTTAATTTAGTTTTAATTCTTGTTTTAGTTTCCCCAAATCCATATTTCATTAGCCCTGGATTTACATCGCAATAATAGATAATGGTAGGTTGACATTGATCTTTGTGGGTTCGACAATCTTTTATATTACTTCGATATTTGTGTGCACTTGCGGATGCATCATCTATCGACACCGTGTCGAACTCGAAGCATTCAATAGGCTTCAAAGACATAGGATTTTGGAAACTAAATGTTTGAGAAAGGTCTTAGCACTTTCAACAACCACATTCGATGAGAAGGAAATTATTAGTCGATAAAAGCAGTTACGGATGTGGGATAATGGTTTTCAGCAGTTTTTAAGTTCTGTCAATGTGGCAGTGCTTCAAAGGACTAAATTTCATGTTGTTACTACGTGTCTAATTTCTAGAAATAAGTTGTCGGAGACGGTTATCTTTAGTTTAGTATATATAGTAGATTCATACATTGTAATCAAGGTCGCAAAATTCATATACTTTCTCTATAGAACTAGAGTACTTGAGTCAAATAGTGAAACAATTTGTGAGTAACATGTAAATTTATATCCTTTGTCTTTATTGTCTTTATTGTCTTTATGTTTCCTTAATTGAAACAATTTACAATTCTTGTCATTTACTTATATTTGGTTAATGTCATTTGTTGTAGTTTACCTTTGCTTTAATTCAAGTTTTGTGTCATTAAAGTTTGTCTTCACTTTGTATGCATACAAACATTCATAGTCATTTCACGCACATATTTTCTTGTACACGCGTTTTACATAAATTGCTTTTGATATTTTTCGTGTTAATCTCACCGATTATTTAAACTCGTGAATGTTCGCTAAAAATATCTACGAAAAAATTGGCACGCCTAGTGGGACCATTTTTGTGTGAAGTTTTCCTTTTATTTTACAAGAAATTATTGTATTATTTAGACATTTTTGTTCTACATGAAATGTCTTTAATGTCCCGGGTCATATGCGTATAAGAAGCGGTATGATTTTAGCAGAAATGGTTAATCCAAGAAAATACTTCTTGTGCCCGAATTCATACTTTATACCTTGAACTGATAGCTACCATGGTGGTAGGTATCGCAGAGACATGAACCCTTTTTGGAGTTATAGGCCCAATCTTGACTCTAGTACTGACTTCAATGTTAATACCAGAAGTGGTAGTTTCCTTACTGTTGGTAACAAATATCTCAACTACCCTCAGACCTACTTCAACTTTCATAGGAGACCCTATTCCCCCTTATATCTAGAGTCTTACCCATATAACATGGTATCTTCCATAATGACAGGCTTGCAAAGTTCATCTTTAACATTTGCAGATAATCATATGACAGTAGCATCACCAATAAATCCACATTTGGCATCAGGATCTGCCATAAGTCACCTTCGTTGGATGGCACAACCACAAGGAGGATTTGGATATGTTAGTCTAGGAATGTTGGACTTAAATACAAATTCCCTCGTGACCATTGTAACACACTTCTAACTCCACAGAGTAAAATACAACAATCACTTAATTAATCAGAGTGCTTCTCAGGAAGGTGCCAGATTTTCTTCATAAAACATCTTAACAACATTTATTACACCGTCAAACGGGTTTTTCCAAAACATTTAGAATATCCATTTTTCTTTCATGAATCAATAATTAACAAAAATATGCAGCGGATTATAAACATAAAACTTCTTTTATTTCATCAAAATACCAAGACCTTGGGTCATGTTAACAATCATCAATAAATACAACTAGCTTCTATTAACTCAAGAAAATTCATCATAACAGACAACATATTGTTCACTCAAGCGTGACCCACCCAATGTTACATCTATCAGAGCAAGACACCATATCACTAAATAAGAGACGTATACACAATACTTCCAGCTACATCCAAGCACCGAGTTATTCTTGAGCATCTGCAGGATGGCATAATAGACCATCACCAAAGGCAAGCGGGGTGAGTAATCACAAATCAATATAATCGACATATCATAAAGATAATCATGCAACATACATCAATAGCAATACAACATAAATCATCACCCATCATATCACATAAAAAATCAACAAACATATATTAACACATATGCATCATGCTATGCCACCAAGAAGGAGATGCAACATCATAGGAATGCATGTGGTACCAAAACATACTCATGGATGGACATTGAGCCATCAACCCTCCACAAAGGAGCACATCATAATATCATATCACTTCAATCCACACAACGAGATTGAAGCTACCAATGTACTGAAGTCCCCTCATAAATCATGTCATGAATGCAAGATGCAATATACACACATCATCGTCAAAACATCATAAGCATTGCATTCGCATTCATCATCAATCATCACATTACTCACTCATTTAACATCTTCCTCTACATCATGTACTCATACTTCACAAACTCATAAGACAATTCAAATCATCATACATCATTTCATCATCAAATCATACTCATATAGCCTCTAAACACATCATACATCATCACTAAAACATCATAACAACTAACAACATAAACCACATCAAGGAAACATTTTTCAAAATAAAAAATCATTTTTCCAACTTTTCGGGTCTCGCTAAGCGAGGCACCTTGCTCGCTAAGCGACAAACTCTCAGGTTCTAAGTTTTCAAAATTTTCATTTGCTCGTTAAGCGAGTTGTAGTTCGCTAAGCGAGCTTCACGATTTCTCAGTTTTTCTGCGATTTCAGAATCGCTCCCCTGCGACAGAACCCACTTAAAACCCATATTTTAACAACAACAATCCAGAAAATCATCATCACAATCCACATACCTCACATCATCATAATCATCATATTCTCGACAAATACACATCATTCATCATATAACCATCAATACATCATTGTCATCATATAAGTATCAATACATAATTATCATCACATAACAATCATAAACATCGTATTATAGCATCATAACTTCATTCGAATATCAAATCATCATGTTTGTCACATAGCACGTATAAACATTAAAACATACACCTCATCTATTTATTTCATCATAACATAGTTTAGTAACATCATTCACATGGCTTTCATAACATAGGAAATCAACACATAATCATCATATAAGTTTCATCATATAACTAACATCATAACACAACGACACCCTATCATTATACTCTAGATCAACATAAGCATCATGTAATCTTCAACACATAATCAACATCACAAAGGCATTAGAACATAACTATCATTCAATCAACAACACGAATTCATCATTGCCTATTCATCAGACATCACTACAAACAATCGCATTACATCACCTACACCGCTATGTCACTCTTACTAACTCCTAAACATCGTCTTTACCATCACTAGTCATATGACATCACCATTCTTCCATTTAGAACAAGATTTATCATTTACAACAACTCGTATTTAGTTCGGTATACAATTAATCACCTTCCAACATCAATTCATATCATTTAAACTATTTCTAACAACATGAGACTATTTTTAAATAAAAGTACATTGTCTTAGATTCACACAGCTTCGAACGACACGTAAATCAGACACCTAAAGCTCAAGATATGATTTTTTTGAAGTTTTTACAGTAAAGCTGCCGAGAGCCACTCGCTAAGCGAGCTATTCGTTGTCTGCGAACTTGCTAGAGGTTCCTATGATGACAACATGTTTCCCCTTCGATTATACACCCTTAAATTGTATTTTTTTTACCTCTTTTGACCCAAATTAAGGCAATATAACCTATATCTAACACATATACATCAAAAACAACAATCACAACACATCAATTCATCACAGTTCATCATTCATAATCTCGTTAACCCTAGGTTTTCTCCCAAAACCCCAAATCGCCCCATTACCTAAACTCTACGTTAAAATATATTGAAAAGCAATACTCCACATACCTTAGAGTGAAGCTTTTATGCGTTCTTCATCAACAATTTCTGGAAATCTCTTCAAGCCTTCGCCCCTCTTCATCGTTCTTCATACCTCTTCTCTCCTCATTTTCCCAAAAGCGATCGCAATTGATCGTATTCCAAACCTCAATTCCCTTTTGTCAAAATTGCACCTAGGACCACAAATACTCTTCTCCAACTTTGCCTCAACTTATTCTCTACAATTACCAACCTATCCTCGAGACCTTTTCTTCTCTTATTTTAATTAAATAATAATAATAATAATTTGAATAATCTAAATTAATTATTCCTAATATTTATTATTCACTAAAATAATTCAAATAATCTCTTCATCAACGCAATAACGGTCATCTAACACCAGTTAATCGACAATAACAAGCTACACAATTAAATTACGAAATCAGGGTGATACAACCATGAGGTAACAAATAGTAACCTCGAGATGGTGAACATGTTGACATAATAAATAGACATTGTGTTTCACTCGTAAATTCAGAACACATCCTAGAGTTACCAGCAGTTGACCCACTAGATGGGTAAAATTGTTTTTTTTGTGCCTTTGACGCCAGTTATGGCGATACCTAATAACCAAATGTATTTCGAACAACCCCCATCGAGGGTAGTCGAAGGAGGCCAAGGCCAAAATTTCCCATAGTTGTGGTTCAAAGGGACTAGGATGTCGACCAAGTACTTAGGAATGTTCATCAAAACAACTTTGGGGGAAATCCAATATAACTAATATGGTCGAACATATTTTGGCCCAAAATGGAATTAATATTCGCCTTCATAGGCCTAATTATGTATCTCCTTTATCCGAATACGTCCAGTAAATCGAACTTCCCAAGGTATGAAAAGTACCTAAATTCACCAAGTTTGCTTGTGACACCAATGAGTCCATAATTGAACATGTTACTAGGTATCAGATTGAGGCTAGTGATATTGCCAATAAAGAAAATTTGGAAATGAAATATTTTCCCAATTCTTTGAAAAAGAACTCTTTTATGTTGTTCACCACACCGCCTCCACATTCCATATTTAATTGGAACCAACTAGAAAGGGTGTTTCATGAACAAATTTATATAGGCCATTCTAAGATTAGTCTGAACGAATTGGTCGATGTGAGGCGGAAAGTGGTTGAAACCATATATAATTACCTAAATAGGTTTAGGATAATGAAATCAAGGTGGTTCACTCAGGTTCCTGAGCCTGAGTTAGTAGTAGGGGTGTTCGCGGTTTGGTTTAGATCGGTTTTGAAGCAAAATATCATTCGATCCAAAGATAAATTTATTTGCGGTTTGGTTCGGTTTTGGATGATTGGTTAAACCAATCTGATCCAATTTCATGCGGTTTAATTTGGATCGGTTTTTTGGATATCCAAATTATAAATTATAACTTTTATTAATATTCTAAAAATACTAATAAATAGTATGTTTGATATAATATATATTATACTATATCAAAAATTAATATTACAAGATGAAAATAATAAAAATAAATAGATTAAACCAAATTAATAAATAGTATTTTAAAAGATAAGTATCATTTAATACTAAATTAACACAACATATATATTAATAAAATATAAATAAGTAAAAAAACATATATACATGTGGTTTGGTTTGGTTTGGATCGGTTTTGAAAAATCAATCTGAAATCCGATCTGAACCGATCGGTTCTTACAAAATGACATCCAAATACATCCAAAACAAATTGGTTTTTTCGATTTTCGATTTTTTATTTGGATTGGTTTGGATTTGAACACCCCTGGTTAGTAGAATTGGTTGTAGGGGTCTCGATTATTCCATAAGGAAAAATATAGACACCTAATACTTAAGAGATATGACCCAACTTGGGACAGAGTTTGACAAGTCAAAAGTATGAAGGCTGGAAAATCTAGGTCAAATAAGTATCATAAAAAAGAGAAAGTGGCCTATTTTAAATGATACAAAATAGAAAACTTGTCCGACATAAATTTTGAAAACTTGTCCGACATGAATTTTGAGTATGTCAAGGAAAGTGAGGTTAACGTGGCAGAATTAAAGTTAGGACCTTCTTATGTAAATTACTAATACCTTTGAATGGGGAAAATCCTTTCGAACCAAAATACGAGAAATTCGCACAAAAAATTATACACTCGATCTAACTAAGTGAGACAAAAATTTGATTATTTAGTCTTTGGTGGTCAAATTGTAATCCCTAAAGGGCTTAAGACATCGTCATTAGAGCAATGAAAGAAAAAGGGTTTTTGGAAATTTCATAACTTCTTAGGTCATAAAACTTCTCTATGTGTTCTTTTGAGGGACCTGGTTTAAAATGCATTGATGAGAGGCTGAAATTTGCTGACAAGCAAAAGCTTTTATCAGACGAAGAGGCTGATGCCAAAATTAAGGAGGCTCTTCTTGTCAACCATGTTGTTTTATTCATGGTTGATATCACTAACATCACAAAAGAAGTTAAACCCATTAATGAGGAGAAAATGAAGGTAGTTTGTCACAAGGCTGAAGAAAAACTCATCGATTTTCTAAATAGGTGCATGCTTAAGGCTCTGAGGTCATGTTATGTCCGTGTTGCAGTGTCATTTTTGAAATGGAGGTTGCAAAAGAGAGAGAAAAATCTAACCCATATCAGTCAAAGAAAGTTGGTCGACAATACCAACAAAAAAAGTTCTTTTTTAATAATAGGATAGTGTCTCACAAGACTCAGAGACCTAAGTTATATGTTTATCCCTATAATGTTCCTTCGAGGGAATGGTTTAGACATGCAGGATGATCGACTACGGATAAGGGAAAATGAAAGATGATAGAGGTTGGTCCATGATCTCCCTATCTCAACATCTCATGTACTTCTAAGAAATAATCATATATTTCTAAGAACTACATGAGAAAGAATCCCATGATGCGAACCTAGTGGATGAGGCATCAGAGAAATAAAAAAAATTGCCTTCAAGGAGGGAGCGCAAGTAAGAATAGCAATGTTCAATCTATGGTTGATGGACAAGCGTTAAGAAAGCTTGCTAAGTAGGGGTTGTTTCCCCCACTTCCATCGGTGGAGGAAAAATAACCAAAGCTATTTGTTAGTGAAGACGAAGAAATAGAAAAAAAATGACTTCAACTCAGGATCGGAGGATGATTTGTATATTATATGTAATATAATGTATGTGTTTCCATTGGAATATGATACAGTTAGCGAAGTAACTAAAGAGGAGTATGAGTTAGTTGATGAAGTGGCTACACATTAAAAACATAATCTAAACGGTCTACAATGTAAATAAAAAATTATTTCTAATATACTCGTGCGGAAAACGGGTTGACAATCTAATCAGTTGAAATATAATATACTTTAATTAAAAACTAGGAATAAATTGCCTGCATCGCGCTAATCACAAGAAGTAAGATGAGAATGTGAAACTTATCAAATACTCTTCGAATATGAGAATTGAATGACCAAAATTGATTAAGGATTAGTTTGAGTAGAAATTGGGAGATTTTGACTAGTTCTAACGTAAATAGTGTTTTTTGATCGTGTCTGTATTATTTATTCTTAATTTGCCAATTTTGCAATGTAATGGGAAGGGAAAGACGATTTGTTTTATTTTAATGTGTATTTATATATGTATGGATGTATAGGGTATGAGAACAATATTTGAACTATTTGTGCAATGGATGAGTTTGCGACAAACTTGAGTTGCTGAATTGTGTCGTGCATCTGAATTTAAAATTTAGAAGATACGAGAGACATTTTCGAAAATTCATAGGGTTTGAAAAAAATACCAAGTTACAATGAGCCGCCCCTAAAATAAAGACAATTGGTATAAAAAGACTTGAGTTTTATAACAAGTAATAGATAAATACTATAGAATAGAAGCCTAATATGACAAATAAATAAATAAAAGATAAAAGACATTTTTTAAAGTTCTAATCGAGTCAAAGGATCCTATGCAATTTTGGCTAATTACCATTTCCACTTTATTTGGTATTTATAAACGTGTGTATTTTGACTTATGTGATATTTACGCCTGCTCTTTCTTACTTAACTTAAGGGGTTAGGTTTTTACGTGTTGAGGATGTAAATCAAGAAAATGAACAAAAAAATAGAGTTAATATTGATTCATTTCTCTTTTTTGGACAAAATTTATTCATTTAAATTCATAAAATAATCGAAAACAATTTAAATTCAACCTTTGCAGCCCACAGTTTTGGCCTATGTTTAAGTACTATTATTACTCTTCAACGAAATGTTCATTGAAAATGCATTAAAAGCAAAAGTTCTCAAATGTGCTGAGTGTCAACTCAGGCTACAAAAGCATAAGCTATATATGGAAGTTAAGCTTTGGACGTCGTCGTGAATATCACATTATCCATTGCTACTACTAATAATCAATAGCCTTCAATTCCTAAAGGAAGTGAATATCAAAGTATTCCAGAAATTGCCTTTCTTAGCCAATCCATCAAAGTACCAAAAAATATTATAAATAAAATTCTTTCATAAAAAATGAAGCTATATAACAGAATACATGTTCCGTTCCTATCTAACCGGCAGATTTGCGAGGGAGCGTTTTATTAATAAGCACAGCTTCATTACCTGCAGCTTTCTTTGCGGCAACCTCCTCCAAACGTTTCCATGTGGCTTCGCGTCCTGCTGTCACTTCACCTTCCTTTGACGAGTCTTCCTCAAACTTTTGTAAGCATTCTTTATACAGATCGGGATCAAGATCTTGAAAAATCTTCTGAACATTTAAAGTCAAACTATGGACAGCTTGATTCCAATGAGTTTTAGTATTTTTCTCCAATGCAGGAAAGATGATGGGTAGTATCACTTTGCAGTTTTGTTTGATTAAATTCACAATGTGATCATTATTCCACAAGAACAGAGCTCTTTCCGCCACCTGAAACAAAGACGGTATATAAAAACAAGAACTATATGTTGCAACTGCAGCTCCATTGGTTACAATGGAACTGATAAATTGAACTAGATAAATTATTGCTTGCTTTTTGTTAGCCCAACATTAGAACTTTCTCAAAACACAATATCATTCAATTGATGCATGTGATAATTTTTTAGCATTGCATGAGCAATTGAAACAACTTGCAGTACGCTTATGCCAACATTCTGGTGCATTTCAATAAAGAAAACAACACAAATATCCGCTCAAAAGATGAAGAAAAATATTTTGTTTAGTTGAAAGCTATGAAGCAATTCCCAATCATGCTAACACATCTAAAATGAAATTAGCAGTCTAGTATCTCTGCCCGTGCCTCGTTCTTTACATTTAGAAGGTTTAGAGGATGGTAAAAACTAAACACGGGCTATATAAAAGGATGAAATTTTTTTTGGGCAGACATATTTTACAGAAGAGAATATGACAGAAGACTGGAAGCTCTAAAAAATCAATAAGTTGGATCATAGTTGTCATCTTCATAGTTTCAAGCAAAATGACATCATGTATGGTAAGGATTAACTAATCAGAATCCTGTCGTCATATTAACGGCCCACTATCCGCGTATTAGCACTATAATAATGAGTACAAATCTAACTTATAAATTTGATAAATGAAAGCTAAATCAAAGAAACAAATATTATCTTCCCTCTAAATCCCCCAATTTTGGAGAGTAGCTAAAATTGGCAGGGGAATTTGCTCACCTCCCCGCCGCTGCAAATAATTGAACCAAACAACTTTAATTTAAAATAATCCCTTCCCTCCATTCCTCTAGGGAAAAAGATAGTCATATATGATATATTTTCATTTTACTTTCACTAAAATCTAGAACCAAGTCCAACACATGAATTATATTCAATACACGGGCTTACACTTTAAGATACCATAATAAACCTTCCTAAACTATGAAGGGATGTACTATATAACCGCAACTAACTTCGTAGAGGTTATTCTAGACCTGTTAGACACATCAATATAAATTATTTATAGGTTCTTCACCTAACTTGAATATAATAAAGTCTTTGGAATGGTAAACTCAATATAATAGGACATCAAGCACATGATTTTATGGGGAGATCATATTGAATGATGGAACATTATTCTTAAATATCCTTAGTCAAGTACTACTAGACTACTAGTACTACTATTAAAGAGGACGACAATAATGCATTTAGACTGGTATGTGAGTAGACCGATGACCATATTTTGTGGGTCATTGATAATGAGATATCAAATATTCACATAGGTTCGTGTATTAGAGTAATATTGTACTAGATTGACTCGCCATATAATTGCTACATAGATCATTATGTGAGTATATCATAAGTGCTTCACAAGGAGACTATAGCATATGCAGTCCTTCAATTTGAAAATAGGAATTGCATGCTTTAGTACTATCAAACATCACTTGTAACAGGGTGTTACAAATGTAGAAATATATTTTAAATGGAGGATATGAGAAGTTACACAAGAATGTAAGGCAAGCGGGCAACAAGCTGCGATATCATGTAGAGGAGTGTGAGTTATCTAATTGAGATCAATCCATCATACATAACAACGGTGATATCTTTAGCTCTCGATAGAGTAAGGCGGTAAAATCCATGACCATGTTATAACGAGTCAATATCAGATATTGAACTTATTATTTTGTGTATGATTACTCATTCGGGAGCGACCTATAATATCTTTCGGATTGGCATCGTAAACTTACTATCCCCAAGTCAGAAAGCAGCAGGGGAATATATGTTTAAAGAGGTATGTCTAAGGTGATACATATATACTGAACGCCCTGGTTGTGTTTCTGACCTGGTGTGTATCGTCAGCTAGCACAACAAAACAGATACAAGGAAATTCTAGTCGCAAGGACTATTGTGATTTACAGCACCATCTTGAAGGTTATTTTAAGCAACAAATGCATTAATTCAGAACTCAGAAATGTACTTTTTGCCTTTGATCGCTGGTGGGAATTTTCCACTGTAGTTGCTTTTATATATTTGTGATCCCCAACAATGGAATCCAAGTAGAATATATGAAATGGAAGACCCAACAAGAAAGCAAATTTAATGACGTAAACTAATAATGTTATGTTGGATAAGTGGTTACACTGGAAAAAAAAATAGAATCAGAAATACAATTATTAGAAAGAAAATTGAGATAACATCCATAATCGAGAAGAAAGTAGGATCTCATCTTTTGCAGTTTGGGCATAGATAGAGAAGACCTATAGAACCAATGATAAGTAATAAGAAAGTAGATCAGACGAAGAATAGCCCGATAGTTAAAGGTAAAAGAAGGCCAACAAAAACAATATGCCATTCATCAAGAGTGATTTAAGAGGTTTGGCTGGTGTTGTATTCTTGGGCCATCTCCAAACCGCATAAGCTTTTAACTTAGTTAATTGACAAAACAGAAATTAATAACACAGGGATATGGGAGATCCCCCTCTCCCTTGCATCAAGATTAAATGTTTATGTTTTTCAATTTTGCAAACACTTTTTCCGGGCAGGGTTTGGAGTAAAAGGTGATTAAAAACTTAATCATCCTGGCATGTTTAGCAGCTTTCTATGAATTGAAGCAGCGATTGAACAAAACATGGATTTACTGGAAACTGACTGTACTCCTAAATTACTTGTGCATATATCGTAATGTTTAATATGACATCTTGTGGATAACTACAAATAACGAGGAGATGTGTTCTTGCCTATAATGTTTGAGTAAGTCCCTTAATAATTCAGGAAAGTATAGACTTAAGTCTTTAGTCTTAAATTGTTAGTATGTGTTTTAAGGCAATTCTTATGTTAATTCTTCTCAACTATGAGGAAATGAATCATATGGTAAAATATTCTGTTGTTCCTGAAAATTATAAATTTTTATAATATACTGTTTAGAGTAAAAAAAAATGAACATGAGGAAATCATTGAAAATTTAATACCTGAAAATGGGGGCTATTCAAACAATGAGCAACACGACGAAACAACAGCACCATACATCGCTGGAATTCTGGAGGTTGTGTTGCTTCCAAGACTTCTTCCAACTCACCTAGGAACATAACTTCCTTTGAGCTATTTGTTATTGGCCAGTACTTCAATAAGCCCCTAATAATTGTATCGGCAAGCTTGCAATCTTTCTCCACAAATTGAGTAACGCAATAAGACAACTGCTGATGATACATTGCTAAGCACTTTGGTTTGTGCAACGGAATCAATATCCGAACCAGAAACAATTTATGCTCTTCTTTCAAAGGCAACGCAAAACCATTAATGATACTCCCTAGAATTTCCAAGAACTCAGCAATCCCGTTATGCTTCTCAGTCTCAAAAACAAAATTCAAAAAGGTGTTATTGATTGATTTCCTGATGAAAGGACGATGCGCCATTAACTTGCCATAGATACGATGCAAGGACATTTTCAAGTAATCCCTTTCTCTAGGATCTTCCGAGTCAAACAAATCAAGCAGCCTCAAAATGAAAGACTGATCAATAAATCTCTTAGCCAACTTCGCATCCAGCTCAGGTGAAGCAACAAACCTAAGAAAAAGCTCATACACAATTTGCAAATGAGGCCAGGAAGGATCCATCGAAGGCTCCTCCTCCTCCAATTCAACACCATCAATGAGTTTGTTCTCCCGCGGCTGAGGACTAAGTGTTCTGAATATATTTACAGACACCATCTTCACAACCTCTTGCATAACAGTCTCACTGAATTTAGCATTAACAGAAGCCACGTAATCAACAAGCTCCACCAAAGTCTGTCTCTTAACCTCTTTCTCTTTGAGATGTTTAGTAGGGTCAGTGAAGTCAAAAACAACACTACACATCCTAAGCTTCTTTATAAACAAACTCGGTTTCTCAGAATTGTGAACATCCCTAAACGCTGGCAACGCTTCATAAGAATTGAAATTACCATTGGAATTCTCATTTAGAGGTAACGAAGATTTATTACCATGATTACTCCCATGATTATTACCATGATTATTATGATACTGTCCTTGTCCTAGTCCTACATTCAAAGAGGAAGAAGAAGAAACATTACCGGTTTTGCTACTCCCTGGTAGGGTAACATTATCACTGTTTTTTGATGCTACAACACCATGGGTTCTAGCGTTTCCACCTTGTTCACGATTCTCAGAACCTTTTGAGGACTTTTTAGGGATTTTACCGAATACCTTTTTGAACATAATTCATCAAACAGAATGAACACGCACAAAAACACTTTTTTACGGAATCTGAAAAAACAACAAAACCTGATATGAAGATGGTGGCGATGATATGATGATGATGATGATTAAGGAAAAACAAAAACCCTTTCGAGTTGTGTGATTCTAGGCATGGTGATGATGGATTGGAGCAACGAACCCCAATTCGATTATTTAGGGATTGATTGAGATCAGAAAGAGTGATGGTGGAACGTTAGGGTTAGGAATTTGCGAATTCAAATATGAAAAAAAGGTAATAATAATGTTGTTTGGTGTTTGAGAGAGAGAGAGAGAGAGAGAGAGAGAGAGAGGGAGGTGAAGAATGTTCTGCAGATTACCCGTTTGCTTTTCTTTTTTAATAATTATTACTACTCTTTTCTTTTTCTTTTTATTTTTATGTCATAATTGTTATTTTGTGTGTGATTTTCTTGGTAGAGTATCTCAATTATTATTTATTTTGACTAAACTAGATTATATTACTATGTTTTGTTGAATAGGTGTATTAATTTTATTATTGATGGAAAAATTCATATATGCATTATTCATTGTTTAAAATCCGTATATACAAGATATTCGTGAATAAAATAAAGGGACGTTAGCTTGGTTAACTAATAAAAATCGGATAAAATGGTAAATGAATAAGTTATAGAAGTATTATATTATTTAAATATTAATATTAATTATATGGAAAAAATAGAATTTTTTATAGAATAAACTATTTTTTCAATTCAATTATCAAATAAATTATGTTTTGAAAAAGTTTACCAAAATAACCATATTTTTGTATTTTTTTTTAATTATTGGTATCATGCGTCATTTCATATGGAACATATCTTATGCATGGAGTGCACACATCATATGAATTTAAATCGCGCATCCTCTTTAATATTTTTTTTACAAAAATAATTAATTAAAGATATTCTTATTTGATATTATTAATAAAAAGCATGATAATTTTATAAATCTAGAAATAAATAAATTTTAAAAAATAGAAAATAAATGAAAGATGTTATTATTTGAATTTAATGATTACATCAATTTCTTTGAAAATCAATGCCCTGCTCGATCGAAACGCCCTTAGTTCCACATTCGGATGCATTAGTCCGCCTCCAAGTCTACCACGATTTTGTTAAGGTGTTTGTGGTCTTTACGTATTTGCTTGAGAAAAATGTTGTTGGTCCGAGGATCCCGACGTATTTGATATATATGCAAACATTTGTCCCTAATAGCCCGGTGGGTTGCTGTCAACGGTGTTGTCGTAATTCAGTTCAGTACACATGTTTTTAAAGTTGGATTATAGTGGTTGGGTTGGGTGAGGACGGTACGGTTGTCCGAATTGGTACATTGAATCGTTTTGGAAACAAAACAATGGTTCTTGAGGGGTAAGATAGTCAAATAGTGATTGGGTGGTTTGACGGCAGGATGTTTGGGTGTTCATTGGTGGGGGCTATGGTGGATAGGGGTGAAGTGAAATGAGTTATCGGAGGTATATAAAGATGTGGTATCGGTGTTTGTTTGTTAGCGGTGTGGGTTAGGATCTTGTTGTTATGTTTGGGTTTGTGGCAAGAATGGGTTGCGGTTTTGGATGATTGGTGGTTATGTGTACATGGGTCGTTGACTGTGTGAAGTTGGTAGTTGGGATTGGGTGGGTAGACATTGGTGTGGGTTGGTTGTTGGGCGTATGACAAAAAGGCTCGTTGGTGCAGGTCAATCAAATACGTTGGAGCAGACACAAATTGTTGTGTTGTAACCGACCTAAACCAATTCAAATAATTTTGAATTGGTCTAGCATCTTCCATGACAGACTCGTTTAAGATGTGTCGGTGTTGATTTCTCCATTATTGACACATATTGCTAGCAAATTATTTCCAATTATCACAATGTCATTGTGCGTCTACTCTTTTTTGATACCATTCTCCTAAACACGTCGGAGCGACTGGAATATCTTGTTGCATTTTGAACTGCAGTTTGACCTTATCACTCTGGTGCATTTCCACTGTAGTGAACCTAATGATTGATGTTTTTGTTGTCCAGACTGCAACATCATTGGTGTTAGGCTCGTGGTTGAGGCCCATATACGGCCTCCAAACAAACTACACAATAAAAATATATAATGAGTAGAGGTCTAGTATGTTAATTTGTAAACCAAACTTATAGTAGTTTAGTTGTAATACATCGTCTGATCCAATGTGCTCTAAAAGATTGTGATATTGGATTATAGCATTTCTTGGACATTTGTTGTAATTCATCCCAAGAACTGACCATTTAAAATAAAAAGATAAAAAAATTAATTAGTTACAATAAACCTTATATATTTCAAATTTATTATTTACAATGGACTTTTAAAATTTTAAAATAAACTTACTTGTTTATGTAAGGGAACGTGAATGGATTTGTGTTGGTTGGGGCGAGCATCGACATTCTTGACCACCCCATGCTTGGAGCAAATAGGCACAACCACAAAGCGTACAAGTATCCTTTTTTGCATTTTTACAAAGCGAACTATATAGATGGGACAAAACAACTGAACCCCAACTATGTGTGCCTACTTTATTTATATTTCGCAACAACGACAAATACATAATATTTACTGCATTCCCAACACTTTCAAGAAATAAAAAATGACCAAATAAAATCATAATATAACACCTAGTTTTAATTATCTTATCATACTCGGTGGATTCGTCGTCTTATGTAATACTGGAATATTGTTGTCTAAGGTATTTTAAATTTATACCTCGAACCTTGGGACAACCCGTAGACGATTATGTGTCATCAAAAGAGGGCACCCAAAAAATCTTTGCATATTTGGTTATCCTAGTTTATTTTGATATTAACAGTCTTACCATCGATGCGTAGGCCTAACAACATATACACATCTTCCAGTGTTATTGTGCATTCACCAAATGGAAGGTGAAAATTGTGATATTTTGGTCTGCATTGTTCTTGCAATGCAAGAATAAATTTAGTATCAACCGAATGGTTGTTTATGTTGATCACATCATCGAAATTGCATGATTGTAAGTACGGTTCTATGATAGGGTCGTGTGGTATATAGTCATGCACACGACATCAGAATCTGTTTACTTTCTGAAGATAAAAAAAATAAGAAAGAAAAAACATGTAAGACACAAGATAAAAAACATATAATGAAAACTAATAAACTATAGTAAGGAAAACTTACAAATGAGGCAATGTTTTCGACGATTCCTCTGTGCTCGTCACCCATAGTAAGGAGAGCCATTGAATGTGAGTGTATTGAATATAATACTGGAAGATGTTGAAGACTATATGTAATACTGGAACATTGGTCCGAGTGATGAAGAAGAGGATGAGGGTGAGAATGGGGAATATGACTGGCATGTGCATCATAGTTCTTTGTTGGCCTGCATGTCGTTTTTGTTTTCTTGGCCTGCGTTCCACTTTGTATTTGGGCACAACCTCTCTTTTGTACTTTTTTGCCGACCAGTTTTTGGTCGGTTTATGCAATGAAATGATTTACTTTCTAAAGTGTCTTTTAAAAAGTGTATGTGAACTTGTTGCTCGACATAATTGACTCGTCGATTTAGGGAACCGACGAGGTTGCGGGTTTTATGTCCGCAGATAAACGGGAAGGGGGTCGTGATCGAAGCCTTAATCCTATGGCGTGGGTTTTCCCATCATGAGTTAGGTGCCCTGCCGATGTGGTACTGTGACATTGGAGTTCGTTTGAAGTATCCTCTATCGAGGAGGATCGCTCCCGTCTCTCAAGGGTGTCGTCCTTCCTTTTGATTTGAAATGGTGTCATGGTCGTACCTTCCATGTTCTCATGGTTGCGTTGTAGTATTGCTTGAGTTTTTCAGCGTTCTAGGGTCGATCAAGTTCTTCTCCATGTAGGTTTTCGAGGTAATATGCCCCGTTGTCCATCCTGTCTCGAACTCGATACGAGCCTTCCCAGTTCGCGGCTAGCTTGCCCTTTTACGGATTTTTCCGATTTCGTCGTAGGACGAGGCTACTGACCTGTAATTCTCTTTTAATGACTTTTGCATCGTAGCACATGGCCACCTTCTGTTTCAAGGATGCTTCGCGTAGGTCCACTTTGAATCGTATTTCCTCGACAAGGTTAAGTTCAACCCTTTAGGCTTAGTCATTCAGCTCCTCATCGAGGGGCGCTTCCGTCCTTTGTGAGGGTTCTCGAATCTCTATTGGGATGACCACCTTAGTTCCGTAGGTGAACCGGAATGGGGTCTCCTTGGTCATTGAATGTAGGGTCGTGCAGTAGGCCCAAAGTAAGCTATGTAACTCCTCGACCCAAGCCTTTTTTACTTCCACTAGTATGCATTTCAAGCCCCGTAAGATTACCATGTTGGCTACCTCTTCTTGGCCATTAGCTTGGGGGTGTTCGACGGACGTGAACTGTTGTTTCGTGCCCAGATTGGTGACAAAATCCTAGAACCTTCTGTTTGTGAACTGAGTTTTGTTGTCTGTGACGAGGACATGGGGTATGCTTGTAACACCCAAATGAACCCACATAATAATTAATAAAATCAGAGTAATTTTAACTTCATCAAAACATTTGAGTGTCACGGTTCTACAAAAATCACACGTGGCTCAATAATACGTTTTATAAGAAATATTCAACTTGCAGCGGAAATTCAAAATAACTAGTAATAATCCCATTACAAAAATCATTTTATTAAAAATAAAATAAAAAGTGCAACGTCGTCCCGACACCCAAAGCGATGTATCAGAGCCACCATTCTAAAGACGAGAAGTACACGGACTTCACTGACCACCACTCGACTTATCTTGCTCACTTGCACGTTACCAACGGGAGGGTAACAATCAAACAGAAGGGGTGAGATACTTACATCATAAAGATCATATAATAAGAATTAAGCAAGTATCCTAAAATACACCACTTCACAACAAATATTATTCAACAACAACTTATACAACATCTATACATACTCACACATCATATACAACAACTACAACAATCACGCAATGAGACTCGACTTGACTCTATGCATGCGGTACCATAATCCGATCTATATTTCAAGATCCAGCTCCCTTCGGAACTCTCGACCCCTCTTTCGTGGTCCAATATGATCCTTATTTCATGATCACACCCTCGACCCCTATTTCATGGCCACGTATGATCCCTATTTCATGACTGCACCAACGTCACAAAAACGACATACCCCACCTTGGTATGTTACACAACTATGCGACATGTCATGCAACACCAATGACATACATGCATACTCACTACAACTACATCATACAACATCAACATCAACATTCACATATCATACCATCTATCTGTAACACCCAAAATTTGCCCTCTGGTTTTCTGGCTTTTCGTTTTGTATTCATACGCATTGCATTAGGTCATATCATTTGCATAAGCTCCTAAGACATGGGATCATTATTTTCGTTGGAATTAGGGTTTCACATCTTATTTGCAGGTTATCAGGAAAGCTCAAGGCTTTGGCTTGCAGGCATCAGTGGCATCATGTTCTTATTGATTTTGTCACTGAATTAGGATTTATTTCACTGATCAAGGATTTCACGTGTGCAAGGACTAGTTACTATGTATTTGTCCCATCATCAGTCTATTCTCTTATTCATCAAGTCGCAAGGATATTTTCTTCTTCTCTGCATCTTAAGGCTTTTCTTCTTTCTCAACATCTCAAAAGTTTTGGTTTCAGTTCAAGTGTGTTTATTCTGTCACAATCCAGTTCATATGGATGTTTGACCTAATCTTGGTCAAACTATCAAGAGATTTCTTCAAGTGCAGGTTACATGTTTTAGCGGTTCATTCCTCAGGCAATGAGTATTCATGTGGAGTTTGTGGAAGCAGCGCAAGTTGAGGGTGTGATTTATTGGTGTGAATGGCAGTTTGGGCTCAATTACTTTCTTTTCGATCAACCAATTTTCTATCCATTTCCTATTACTCTTTTACCTAATTTTATCCATCTCGATACCAACAATTCTCTCTCTAACCAAATTCCATTAACGAAAAATCACCCATTTAATTCCCGATTCTTTTTCAAAATCCAACTATCCACACATTTTCTTTTCACTTTACTTTCATTAATTCATTTCCATATCTATCCATAAATACATTTGTTCATTAAATCATTTTCCACTTTTTTCCAAAACAAATATCCAAAATCATCTTAAAACTAATTACACACTTTTTAGCCATCTTTATTCATTCCATGATCTCTTTTCATTCTAATAATCCTTCTTCCTTTTATTTTTCTTCAAATTCAACATATAGTCCATTATGCTACATAGTCCATGTATCTACAAAAAAAAAGCCATCCCGTAAAATAACAAGAGTCAGGCCCATTTGGAATTGAGTTTTGACTCAATGTTGACCTAGATATAAATAAAGCTCGGATCCCTAGGGAGAAAGAAAAAACAACGCAACTTTCTCCTCTCATGATTCTATCTGTATCAATTTCCATTTCACACAGAACAATCATTGAAGAATTTCCTCTTGCATTCTGCAACCATCAATCGCAACCATATCATTCTTTGCTCTTACTCTCTTTTCAACACATAACCATAATATTATGCTCTCCCTTCATCAATCTTAAAACCAACTTCATCATATTCACAACAATAAATCGTTTCCTTCGACTTCATCCTCAAAACATCAACAACAACCGCAAAACAAAAACAATCGCACAACAAAAACCCCAACCGAATTCATAAACAGATTCATAAGAACTTGAAAGTTTAAGATCCAAAAAGGAGAAGAAATAGGAAGAACACGAACCATTCAAACGAACACCACTCTTCTTCACAACAACAAAATACCTTCAAAAACTCAGCAACCTTCAACTGCCCACTCCATCAACACCACGCAACATACTTTCTGCAGAAAACAAAAACTAACCTCCTTCAATGACCCTTCCCTAAAATCTCTCATAACCATCACCGCCATAACCTTTGACCCCAAACTACTAACCCTGCTTCAATCAGAAACCCTTCGGCGAAAACTCCGAACCACTAAACTTCAGCAACATCAAAAGAATACAGAAAAAGAAGGAGAGATGAAATCGAAATGGTGAAAGCGAAAATGGTAGAGATCAAAAGCGAATAATGACGAAACGAAGCCTTGAGAGAGACGTTCGATGAGAGAGCAGAGAGATCTCCGGCGACAACACTTCTGACACCTTACTCATCCTTCGACAAGTTGAACCACGTCGAAACAACAACATCTGAGACGAAGCAAACCGCGATCTGGATTGTGGAAGCGGAGAGATTCGTCGGAGGCTTAGGAAGACGGCGACGGAGAGAGAGTCGCCGCGTTGGTGGTGAGTGTAACACGGTGGGAGAACTGACTTTAGTTAAATTTTACAGATAGCAAGAGTCGCCACCGACTTTTATTTTATCCAAAAGGAAAGGGCATAAAAGAACAGGAAAGACCTTAAAAAGATTTTGGGTTCGGGGGGTAGGTTATACAAAGGGAAGGTGTTAACACCCTTTATATCCATGGTTATCCATGGGCTCTTAGTTACTTAGCTCACTTTAAATTGTTTTGAGAAAGTGTAGTGTGTGATTGAAAATTTTCTAAGTACTTTATAATGATCCTTGTATGGATGTATATAAAGACTTTGTTTTGAAATTTGTTTGAAATGTGAAGTGTAATGAAGTATTTTTGAAGAAAAGTGAGCAAGTACTTAAGAGGAACCTACCCTAAATTAAATCTTTAATGTTCTTAAATGTTCTTTCTATGGTAAGACTATCCCTATTATTAAGGAATAGGTAGTCATTACCTTGGATGTGAGAAGGGACATGTATAGGGACAATCTGAATTTAGGCAACTGTAAGGTGTCTTTAGCAATTCGTAGGGACTTATCATCTTTTATTCGAAGGGACAAGATCATTTACGAAGGCAACATTCGAAAGGACTTGATCTTATAATCGTAAAGGAACAAGATGATATTAATGGAGAATGGACTTTGCTTTTTAGACACCTTACTTGACCTTTTGGTTTAGGCAACATGAGGGATATCCTTAAGAAGTGAGATGGCGATCAAAGATCGACTTACGTGTGTGCGTGTACAAATTCAAATATGTATTTTATAATTAGTGATCTAAATTGATTTAAAAAGCAAACATATCATCACTCCCTATTTTACTAACCATAGCAATTTATAAATAAATAAACAATAAAATACTACGGCTATTACATGGCTTGTACAGTTACATTATAATAAAAACAATTTAAATAATAATTATAAAATAAAATAATAAACATAAGCAATAAAAGGTTAGTAATAAAATAATGACAAAAAAGAGGTTAGCACAAAATATAAAATATATACAAGCTAATTAAAATTAAATAAACATTTTTTAAAGAATTTTTTGATATAAAATAGAATAATAAAGATCATATATTAATTTATTTACAAAATAAACATGATTAATGATTTAATTATATATATTAAAAATATTTATTAAGTGCAAAAAATAATTAAAGTGAGAAATTAAAGTTTTAAAAGAAATTAGGGTTTTTTAAAATTTTAGAAAATAAATTAGGGTTTTAGAAATATTAGGGTTTCTAATTTAATTTACAATATAAATATATACATATTTTGATTTAAGTAATAAATAAATAAATAAAAACTAGGTTTAGAATTTAGAAAATAATTTTATTGGTTTTTTTTAGAAAATATATAAAATATTTACATATTATTTTCCTAGAATTATCTATATATATATATATATATATATATATATATATATATATATATATATATATATATATATATATTAAACATGATTATTAATAATAAAATAATTAACAAAACAAGTAAATAAAACAAAACAAAACAAAGAAAAACTGAAACTTACCTGGGCAGGGTTTGAACCCACGCCCTAGGCATTAACACCCCTAGACCAGTTTGTCTTCCACTGGGCTGCGCATGCGCCTGTGACTATGAATCAAGCAGCAATCCTTTTATCCTTTAACCTGCACAAATCATGAAAATAAACAAAACCAAAATGGCCTGAGGAGGTTTCGATCCCAGGACCATTCCTTTACCAACGAACGCGCACACCAGCTGAACCAAACGCCTCAATTGATAATGAATTAACAAATACATATTATAAAAATAAACCATATTTTGAATTCAGATTTTTCGTGCCAAGGGCTTCATCTTCTTCCTCTGACCCTGCGCATTTACCTGCGAAAATTTCTACCATATTTCCTGCGAATTTATCCGCGTATGAAACCTGCCAATCTTCTATCATCATGAATATGCAATCATTTGTCAAATTAAACACATGGTTATGATCACCACATCTCACACAGTTCATTTATGGTTTTAAAATCAATTTATACAGTCCAAATCGAAGAACCCTAAATATGGTTCAAGAACCCTAATAATGGTCGTTTTCGGTTTAAGCACCCATTCTTCAATTTCTTTGTCCAAAAAGCATCTAAACATCATCATTAACACAAATATACAGTTAAATTTCATTATCATTGCATAAATAATTCAAATCAAAGAAAATAAAAGTATGGACAATATGCATTCGGGTTATGGATATGAGCACGATTCTGATGCATTTGAGCATTGGTATCGACTCAGTGAAGTCCAAGGATCCTTCCTATGTCCTTAAAATACCTTAAAATGCTTTGTAATGAAGAAACCGAATTTGATTTTTGAGTGATTTTTGTGAAGTTTGAATGAGGTGCAAGAGGCTCTGAATTCGTCAGTTCATGCTTGCTATATGTTGTATATATATGATACAATGAGATTAGGTCAAAAGATTGCACAAAACTTTGGATTTTTGGACTTTGAAAGATTGAAAAATATTTGATTTTAAAACTTGAAATATCTTGATCTAGGCTTGCTATTTTAGGATGATCTTCATTATTCTTGTATCAATCAAGTCCTAATATAATTTATGACCTTCTAGAAAGCAAATTAATTTAAATTTTCATTATTTTATATTTTATTTGAATTTAAAATGATTTTTAATATAAAAATTCATAATAAATAAAAATAAAATGAATAAAATTATGAATAAATTAATTTAATTTCGTGCATGATGTCATGGAACCAATTTGATCACAAAAAAGCAAGCCCATTTGGTGAATTATGGTTTTAAGAACCCATTTGCTTCATAAACCTCTCAAAAATTTCCCAACTTTGCAAGGGCACAAATCCTTCAATTTTAATGCTATGAAGGTGTTCTTGGACATTTTGGAAATCTTAAAGAGTCCTCTAACCAACCTCTTTGGTCTCATGTCCATGTCTTTTACCATTCTCAAGTTATGCTCTTTGGAAGTTGTTGACTTTTTGTTGACTTTTAAAAGGACCTATAATGTCTTAGCTCATACCTTCCAAATGAAGCATTTTTGGGCTTGGCTTGTGAGACACAAAGTTGTAGAGAATTCAATTTCCTTCAAAATGAGATTTGGATGGAAAAAATTTGATGAAGCATGTGAAAGTTATGGCTGGTCAAAGTTCAGTTGACTTTTCCTGTGAAAACCCTAATTTAGAAACTCCTGATTCTTGATGATCTGAAATCTCCTTGATGAATCATGATCAACCCTTAATCAAATGATGAATTTTACTTTATATACTTGATGTTGGCAAAAATTCATGAAGTTTGACTTTGGTTTGACCACAGTTGACCTCAGTTTGACTTTTTAACTACTTTGACTGATTTTAACCTATCTGATCATCTGACTGAGCAAATCTTTTGGGAAAGTCTTGAAACTTGACATGGGTATTCTTGAACACATATAGGATGCTATGAAGCTCACTTTAAGTCTTGGAAGTCCATTTAGCCTGATGAAAGTCAAAACCCTAGTTTAAGATGCCTTGCTTAGGAGGATGCATTGTCTGAGGGAATTGTCAAACTTGTCAACCAATTGTGAACCTTGTGAACTTGGTGAACCTCATAAGATGTCTTGTGAACCTTATGAACCTTGTGAACCTCTTAGTAAACAAATTCTTGTCTTGTGAGGGCAAATTTTGGGGTGCAATAGTGAGGGTTGATCGACGACTCACGCCGTCGTTCGTTGTTGATGAAGGTGATGGTATTATTCGTCGGGTTCTGTGTGAGAAGAAGAGGATATCGGCGTGTTTCTCAGAACTTTTCTTAATTTAATTTTCATTTTATTTTTTTTAACTTTTCTTTTTTATATTTGTTAAAGAGATAAACTTGGTGTTATTATGGGGCTCTGATGATCCATGTTGTTTCTCATTACACCACCCAAATCGCTAATACAACTCCTCCATGGTAATTCTGAGTTTTCTTATGGACTTGGCCCATCAGATTCATAACAACACCTTCCAATGTCAGATTTCACCCCTCATGTGTTGCTGAATGGATCCTGGGTTTGGCCCATCATGAAAATTTCTATCAGCACCCTAAAATCTGCGGACCTACCCCATTCTCTCATTATTTCTTCTTTTTTTTTTTAATAATTTTTTAATCCTCAGTATTTCTATTATTAATTATATTTAGTTTTTTATTAATACTTGTTATATTTTTAATTTAGAGTTTGCTAGACTTTTATTAATTTTGATTTTTAACTTCGATATATCTTAGATTCTAATTTCGATTAATTTGGTTTAATTAAATATAATTTTTATTGTTCTTGGTTCTAGCTTTGGTTGATGTTTTGTAGGCTTATGATTTCGAGGATGACAGATTTGACTTGGGGATAGCCTTGAAATTGATTGTTTACTCATGGATTGTTGATCTGTTATTGTTCGTGAACTTCTTGATGCAATTTGTGACAAATAATGGATTATTGCTTGGACTTGAAGATTTTTCTTGATAAGTATTCTTACTGATTATTCTCGTTGTTGGACGACTTGGATGCTGGAAGCTCAGATTTGACCTTTTGTCTGATACCCGGATAGTTGACAATCGTGCTTGACTGTTGAATCCGCTTGGGACTTGATACTTCTGGAGTTTCTCTTATGCGTATTGAAGAGGCAACGGACCTTCTCCGTTAGGTACCACTGGATCTATTATTTCTCATTCCTCATTCTAGTCCTGATGCTATGTTAGGAGCATGCTGCTGCATCTGGAAGTCCTACTGGTGTAGGCTCTGTTTGTGCATCATCCGATTACTGTCATGTTGTATTCTTATCTCATATTTCTTACTCTTTATCCTATCCTCACTTATTTCTTTTTCATCTCAACTTCTTCGTCATCTTCTTTTATTCTTTCTTAACTTGAGGTGTGCTTAGGCCACCGTGGTTCTTCTTCTTTCTCCTTCTTCTTTTCTTTCTCCTTCTTCTTTAGGATAGTTGAAGCCTCACTAACCTAGGTTCATCCATGCATGATAACATTAGGATTTGTTAGTCCCCTTTTAGATTTTATCTTTAAGATCCTTTTGTTTCTTTCTCTTATCATCTCAAAACCAAAACCTAAAAAAAACTTAATAATGGTTAAGGTAGCCTTGTGTGTATTGACATATTCCATGGGGCACTTGTAGTCTTCCCATCTTGGGATAGTACAAGCTTATCTAGCATGATGTACAAGTCTAATCATGAGACTACTTTCACAAAGAAAATCATAAAAATAAGACTTATTCACAAAAATTACAAAAACACTTAATAAATTCAATGAGTTAGTGAGCTTAGGCCCTAATCTCTGGAACCACGTTTTGGGGATCTTCTCCTTACTTGAGTGTGCTTGTTCTATTATTCCATCTTGGAATGTAGTAGCAAGTACATATTCCATGGAAAAGAGCTTAAGTTCACTTCCTTGTGCCACACCAATAAAAGCTTCTAAAAAACACTGGACAAACAATAAACGTCTCTCCTTCGGGACTTCTTTTCTCACCACCTTCACTCTCATCGTACGAACTTGCTCCTACTTGTCATTTTGCAAGACGGTAACGCACTCGTCGTCCAAGCCAGCAACACCTGAGCATTGACATAGGCAGTTCAAGCCTTAAGACACAAACAATCTTTTCCACCCCTAGTTAGGGGAACTACGACAACTCTGATCCTCATTATCCATATGAGGTACGTAGGCAGCGGGGTAGGGCCCGTTCGAGCATAATCTTTATTTTCCCTACATTTTTTTCCTTTTCGATTCTTGTTCAGTTTCCTCTTATTTTCTTTGTATCCAGTTCAGTTCATTTTCTTTGCAGCAACTTTCATTTCTTCACCCTTTGAAACAGTTTCTTTGCAAGTGTGGATCCCGTCGGGTACGACGAACGATCTGGAGTGCTAATACCTTCCTAGGTCGTAACCGACTCCTGAACTCACTCTCTTTGGTTCGCAGGACCCGTGTCATTCCTTTTCTTTTCTTCTGGTTTGTGCAACATTACCATTCCCGTCCCTTCGGGATAAAAATGCCAGGCTGGCGACTCTAACCTTTTCCGCGCCACTTTCGCGTTTATACCAGGATGGAAATCCCGGGAGCGACACGATCAAGTACTACTAATCATCATCAACACAATTATCATGTGTTTCATAACTTATAATCATATAATTAAGTTCATATCACAACAACGCAACATAACCTATACAACATATCACGTACTCATATACCATCACTTAAATGTATGAAACATACCAAAATAACACTACTCAACAATTCAACAACATCAACATCCACAAACATGTATATTATGTTTAGTTCAATTACACTAATTATCCCTATAATTAGGTGTATAACTCTCCTCTCGCTACTTCTAGCTATCCCACATCACTTTTTAAGCATTACTAATGAATTAAAATAATTTTCTGTAATTTTTTGGAATTTAAAAATCAACATTTTCCGCTCCAGGTCTCGCTCAGCGAGGGGGCTTGCTCGCTAAGCGAACAAATCACCGAGTCTTGCTCGTTAAGCGAGGTCTACAATTTTTCAAATCGCTCTTCTGCGCTCAGCACCCAAACTTGCTACGAATTTCTCATGTATCCAGCATCAAAAACAACCAGAAACCACAATATTCATCAAATTCACCATTTAATTCATACGATTAACATCTAACAACAATCAACAACACATAATCCAACCTAATCCTTCCTCAATTCACCACAATCTCAATCCCTAATTCTCAACCTACCCAATTCCCATTATAAAACCTTTAAGATGGAAGAATCCCACCCTTACCTTAAATTCGTTTGAGGAATTTTTCTCCTTCACGAACTCTTCTACCCGATTAAACCTTTTCCTTTTCTTATCCTCTTCACACCTTTCACGATCATTTTTGCTCTTTTCCAAATACGATTATGATTTTCCCTTTTCCTTATTTCCAACATAACCCTTAAGACCCAACTTATGATCTTCCCCTTTTACCCTTATTACTTCCACCAATTGACCACCTTGTCTTTATCTCCTATTTATTCCATTTATTTTATTTAACCTCTAATAATACAATTATCTACAAAAAAATATAATTTAATATCACAATTATATTCGATAATATATATTATTCTTCACACATCACAATACACCATTTTCAATAAAATATTATAAAAAATTTGGGGCGTTACAACTCTCCCCCACTTAAAAGGTTTTCGTCCTTGAACACTTACCTTAGACAGAAAGATTTGGATACGACTCTCACATCCTACTCTCTAATTCCCAAGTCATATGCCCTCTGGCAGCTCCTCCCCAAACCACCCGCACAAGGACAATCTCATTTCCTCTCAACTTATTTACCTCCCGATCATCGATTCATTCTGGTAATGCTTCAACCGTAAGATTATCTCTTACTTCAACTTCGTCCATCGGTATTACATGTGACGGATCCGAAACATACTTCCGAAGTTGTGACACATGAAATACATCATGAAAATTGGAAAATCTCGGTGGCAACACCACTCTATAAGAGACAGGTCCAACTCTTGTCGAAATCTGATATGACCCAATGAACTTAGGAGTGAGCTTCCTCGACTTCA
Organism: Lathyrus aphaca; assembly: GCA_963966055.1. NCBI lineage: Eukaryota > Viridiplantae > Streptophyta > Magnoliopsida > Fabales > Fabaceae > Lathyrus > Lathyrus aphaca. Next base: position 143,587,960 of record OZ014524.1, read on the forward strand.
AAGCTCATCCAACACCGGTCACCGAAGTAACCCTAAATAATACATGGTATCCTTCTTGAAACTCAAGATCTTTCCTCATCTTATCATGGTAACTCTTTTGCCTACTCTGAGAAGTCTTCATCTTTTCTCGCATCAACTTCACCATTTCAGTAGTTTGTTGCATAATATCAGGTCCAAGTACAACACTCTCAATTGACTCATGCCAACGTAAGGGTGTCGTACATCTTCGACCATACAAAGCTTCAAACGGTGCCATTCCGATACTAGAATGATAATTATTGTTATACATAAAATCAATCAATGCCTGACATTTGTCGGGGTTGGCTTCGATCCCTCGTTCGGTGAGGTAGCCGAGGAATTTCCCTGCCCGTACGCCGAAGGTGCACTTTTCTGGTTTGAACCTCATTTTACACCTCATCGCCTGTTCGAAGACCTTTCAGAGGTGTTGGTCATGGTAGAGCTCCTCGTGTAATTTTAGAATCATGTCGTCCATGTAGACCTTGAGCATGTCCCCAATTTCTCCTCGGAAGACTTTATTCATCATGCGTTGGTACGTATCTGTAACACGGTGGGAGAACTAACTTTAGTTATGTTGCGGATAGCAAGAGTCGCCACCGACTTTTATTTTATCCAAAGGAAAGGCATAAAAGAACAGGAAAGACCTTTTAAAAGATTTTTGGGTCCGGGGGGTAGGTTATGTAAAGGGAAGGTGTTAGCACCCTTTACATCCATGGTTATCCATGGGCTCTTAGTTACTTAGCTCACTTTGAATTGTTTTTGAAAATGTGAAGTGTGTGAATAGAAATTTTCATAAGAGTTTGATAATGATCCATGTACGGATGCGTAAAAAACTTGTGTTTGAAAATTGTTTGAAATTTGTGAAGTGTTTGAAAAGTTTTTGAAGTAGTGAGCAAGTAACTATGAGGAACCTACCCTAAAGTTTAAGTCTTTCTGTTCTTTATCCTTTAAATGGTAAGACTATCCGTATTATTAAGGAATAGGTAGTCATTACCTTGGATGTATGGGACAAGTAAAGGGACATCTGTTTAATGAAGGCAACTGCAGGGTGTATTAAGCATTTAGGAGGGACTGTCATCATTATTCGAAAGGGACAAGATCTTTATGAAGGCAACCAGTTAAGGGACTTGATCTTTAATTATGAAGGGACTAGATGACTTTTCTTTTAAGGGACTTTTGCTTTATACACCCTACTTGACCTTGTGATTAGGCAACATTGAGAGGCAACCCTAGAAAGTGAGATGGCGATCAAAGATCGACTTACGTGTGTGAGTGTTTAATTTTATATTTATCTTATAATTTAAATGACCTAAATTCAATTTTTAAATACAAATAGTTTTCACTCCCTATTTACTAACCATAGCATAAAAAATAAATAATTTAAATATTTAAGAAAATTACATCCAGGAACAATTACAAAAATAATGATAAAGCAATTTAAATAAATAGTAAAATAAATAAATAAGCAAAATATAAATAATAAGTAAAATAAATAAGCAATTTAATTGGGTTAGTAATAATAATAATAATCATAATTTTAAATAAAGGGGGTTAGTAAAAAATAATTATAAGAACATAATTAAAAATAATAAGCAAGAAATAATATAATTATTAAAAGATTAGATTTTAATATAAACAATTATTTAAAATTAATAATAAAAAATATGAACAATTATAAAATTTTAAGTTAAGTATAAATTATAAAATTAATTATGAACATATTATGAGAAATTATTAAATTTGCAATTTTTAGAAATTATTTACATATATAATTAATTATAAACAATTAGAAAATATTTTCATATTATAAATAAATTGGACATTTTAATTTCTACACATATTTATATACAAAATTTTAAGTTTATAAACAATTTATGTATTTAAAAATTAAATCAAATATTTTAATTAAATTATGAATACAAATAATAATATAAAAGAAGAAAAGAAAATTAGGGTTTTATATGTTTTAGAAAAAATAAATTAGGGTTTGTAAAATATTAGGGTTTATTTTATACATTTTTTAGAATAATACAATAATTACATATATAATTTAATAGTAATATTAATAATTTAAAAAAATAAATGAATTTTCTTATAACATAAAAAAATGAGTTTTTAAAAAAATAATATGAATGTCATTTATTATTTGAATTTATTTTAGATAGAATATTAATTAAATTAAAAGAATAAAGAAAAGAATGAAAAAAATAAAAACCTGCTGGGGCTGGGATTTGAACCCAGTCCCCTTAGCTTGCAGCCTCCAAGACCTGCCCTCCATCCACTGGGCCATGCACGTGCTGGCAGCAAAAACAAGGGACCAATCCCTTTTGTTCTCAACCTGAAACAAATCATAGCAAAAATAAATATAACACAAAAGGGCCTGGGGAGATTCGAACCCAGGTCCCTTACAATGCAAACAAACATCCTTTCCATCCAGCCGGGAGGGCGCTTCTGGCAATGTAATGGTCACAATTGATTATATATTAAAACAGCTCATTTAAATGAAAAAAACAAGAAAAATATGGCCTGGTTCAAGAATCGAACCCCTGACCCTTCAGCCACACGCACGCCTACGCAACCAACTGAGCTAACCAGCCATTTGTGAAATAAAACAGCAAGCCATTCATAATATTTTAAAATAGGAATTCAAATTTGAAATTCGCGTCAGACCAGCTTCGTCTTCAACCTTGGATTCGTAGGATTACCTGCGAATTTTATTATGAAGCTACCTGCGAATTTACCTGCACTCATACAACCTGCGAAATTCAAATACTAACAAAATAGCAAAATTTCCTGAAATTGATTACACCATTGAATTCCTAATGAAATTTCCAGTCATTCTATGTCTTTAGAATCCATTTATCTTGGCTAGATAATGAATCCCTAAATGAAGCCGCAAACCCTAAACATGGTGAATCACGATTCAGGCCATGAAACTTTAGTTTAAATGTCCAGAAAGCTTCTACACTATCACACAAACAAGATTGATCAATCAAAATTCATTAAAAACCATTCAATAACCAGAATCGAAAAATTAAAATGTGATGAATAGTTTGAATCGGATTATGCGAATGGAGAGGTTTTAGATGCAAATGATGATTGGTTTTGCTTCAAGAATGTCCAAGGAACATTGCTATGTCTTTAGATTACCTTCAAATGCCTTGTGTGAATGAATCCGAATGTGAGTTTTGAGAGGTTTTTGTGAGATGCAAACTTACACTTGGGGAGACTGGAATCCGTGGCTTGTGTTAGGGTTTCACTATGTACTTATAGGATGATCAAATGAGGCTGAAAAATTAGGTCATTGTGTAGAAGATTTGATATAAAAAGATTCAAAAATATTATGCCTTAAAAATCAAATATCCTTGTATGAACACTTGCTATTTTAGGCCAATCTTCATGATTTCCTTTCCACTCCAATTCCAATCACATTTATGATTTTCTAGAAGCTTGATCATATTTAAATCTTTTGATTTTATATTTTATTTTAATTTAAAATGATTTTAAATGAATTAAATCAAAATAAATAAAAATAAAATAATAAAAAATCTGATTTTTGATGACTTGGGTCGTGCATGAAGTTATTGTATGGATTGGGTCATTATTTGGCAAGCCCATTTGGAAGAAATTGGTTTTAGACCTCCATTTTCTTCATAAACCAACTCAAAATTTCCCAACTTTGCAAGGGCACATATCCTTCAATTTTAATGCTATAAGGGTGTTCTTGGACATTTTGGAAAGCTTGAAGAGTCCTCTAACCAACCCCACTGGTTTCATGTCCATATAATTTACCAATCTCAAGTTATGCCCTTTTGAAGTTGTTGACTTTTTGTTGACTTTCAAAAGGACCTATAATGTCTTAGCTCATACCTTCCAAATGAAGCATTTTTGGGCTTGGCTTGTGAGACACAAAGTTGTAGAGAATTCAATTTCCTTCAAAATGAGATTTGGATAGAAACTTGGTGATGAAGCATGTGAAAGTTATGGCTGGTCAAAGTTCAGTTGACTTTTACTAAGAAAACCCTAATTTAGAAACTCCTGATTCTTGATGATTTGAAATCTCCTTGATGAGTCATGTTCAACCCTTGATCAAATGATGAATTTCACTTCATATACTTGATGTTGGCAAAAAATCATGAAGTTTGACTTTGGTTTGACCACAGTTGACCTCAGTTTGACTTTTTAACTACTTTGACTGATTTTGACTTATCTGATCATCTGACTGAGCAAACTTTTGAGAAAAGTCTTGAAACTTGTCATGGGGGTTCTTACACACATATAAGATGTTATGAAGCTCACTTGAAGTCTTGGAAGTTCATTTAGCCTGATTAAAGTCAAAACCCTAGTTTTAGGTGCACTACTTAGGAGGTGCATTGTCTGAGGGAATTGTCAACTCTTCTGACCAATTATGAACTTTGTGAACCTTGTGAACCATCATAAGATGTCTTGTGAACCTTGTGTGAGGCATTGTGAACCTTGTGAACCTCATGAAGTGGCTTGTAGACTTCATGAACCTCATGAAAGGTCTTATAAGCATTGTGAATCTTGTGAACCTTGTGAACCTCATAAAGTGACTTGTAGACTTCATGAACCTCATGAAAGGTTTTGAAAGTGTTGTGAATCTTGTGAACCTTGTGAACCTTCTTAGCACACAAAGTCTTGTATTGTGAGGGCAAATTTTGGGGTGCAACATCTTCCCCTGTTCAATTTTCTGAAACCTGAGGGGTTAGATTGGTATATTAGCCAGTCGTGACCTGGAAGGTTGAAGGGGATTGAACACAAAAGCCCAAAAATTTGCACTCACCAGTGCATAAAGTGATACAGATGGCTAGTTGAATATGCTTGAGTGGGCTTAAAGATGCCACTTGGAGAAAAGTTCTTCAGATACATTTCTTGGAAGATAAAGCAGTCCAACATATGAAGGTATAATGATAGCTGTCAGGAGGATGAAGCAGTCCTGAGGTAATAATATGATTTCAGGAGGATAAAGCAATCCTGAGGTACAAGAAGCTGTCAGGAGGATAAAGCAATCCTGAGGTAATAGTATGCTTTCAGGAGGATAAAGCAGTCCTGATGAGATAATAAGCTTTCAGGAGGATGAAGCAGTCCTGATGTAGTGATGCTTTCAGGAGGATGAAGCAATCCTGATGTACTAGAAGTTTTCAGGAGGATAAAGCAATCCTGAGGGATGATAACTTTCAGGAGGATAAAGCAGTCCTGATGATCACAAGTCTGTTTTCTGGAGAATTAACCTGAAAACAAGGTAGCATTCTGTATGGTATTATTAGTTTCTGCATTATGTATGCATGTATAATATGATGCACTTAAATAATGTATTATGTATCTATGGATATTTATGTTATGATGTGATGTAAATGATGTATGTATGATATGATACTGCCGGAAGCGCTTGGATATCTTCGTATAACCACTGCTGGCCAGGGAAAATAAATCCCGATTCATTGCTGAAGAATACGAGGAATTCATTCCCGTCTTGTTTGATAATAAGGCATATATAACCTCCCGTATGCTGGGGATAGCAAGGTATATATAACCTCCCGTCTGCTGGGGATAGCAAGGTATATATAACCTCCCGTCTGCCGGGGATAGCAAGGTATATATAACCTTTGTCTTCGTTTGATAGTAGGGTAGATATAACCTCCCGTCTTCGTTCGTCGTACTCTTATTGGAAAGTAAATTCCCGAATATCCGTATGAGGATAAAAGAGATGGATATAAATTCCAGGGGAGATGTGACTTTATGAAGATGGATTTGTCCTACTGAGGGCTTGTAACTGTCTTGTAAAGATGAACCAGCGAAGCTTCGTTGAAATCCTTCCCTCATTCGTCCTTAGTAAATACTATTACTGCATTTTCATGCATTTCTGGTAAACATCAATCATATTAAGCATACATGCATTTCTTGTAAACATCAATCATATTCAAAAGCATACATACATTCAAACACAACCAATGGACGTTTCGCTTATGTAAATAGGGTAAAAGTAAATCAGGATTCAAAAATGGATTTTTATTTATATCAAAGAGTGACCCATACATGGGTAAGTTTGTACAAGGAGACATAAACCCTAGTAAGAGGATTTTGTCATAAAATTTTACAAAACAAAGAAAATCAGCTATGTGGGAAACAATCCTATTGAGTTTCAATTCTACTATTGCCATTATCTTCAAGTATCTCATCTTCTGCTGTCGAGACGGAAACGATTGGATTGAGCTTTATCTGTTTGAGCTTGAGTAAGTAATACAACTGGTTGCAGTTTCATGGGTGATCCAAACGAGACATAGCCATACGCTTTAATCCCTAATTTTTGCCTGGATTGCCTTTTCAGGTTTTCAATCCACCGGGATACCCTTTTTTGCCCAAGCCGCCTTTTCAGGTTTTCGACTTGCCGGGTGTACATCTTTTTATATATATCCCTAATTTTTGCCCAAACCATTTTGGTTTGCCGGGATGCCCTTATTTTTGCCTAGGCCTGTCAACCTAGCGGGTCTCTTTTTATGCGTAGTATTTTTTAACTATGTCTGCGTTTACAGGCTGCGGGAAGTCTTCACCATCCATTGTAGTGAGTATCATAGCACCTCCTGAGAACACTGTCTTGACTACAAATGGTCCTTCGTATGTTGGAGTCCACTTGCCCCTAGGATCACCCTGTGGTAATATGATACGCTTGATTACCAAGTCACCAGCCTGATATACCTTTGGCTTAACCTTCTTATTAAAAGCTTTGATCATTCGTTTTTGGTACATCTGGCCATGACAAACTGCTGCTAACCTCTTCTCATCAATCAGGTTTATCTGGTCAAGTCGAGTCTGAATCCACTCATCTTCATCCATGCCTGCATCCTTCATAATTCTTAAGGAGGGAATTTGAACTTCAATGGGCAGAACTGCTTCCATACCATAGACTAAGGAGAATGGGGTTGCCCCTGTTGAAGTACGTATTGTGGTACGATAACCATGAAGAGCAAATGGTAACATCTCATGCCAATCCTTGTAAGTAACAGTCATCTTCTGTACGATCTTCTTAATGTTCTTATTAGCAGCTTCAACTGCCCCATTCATCTTTGGACGATACGGAGAAGAGTTGTGATGCTTAATCTTGAACTGCGTGCAGAGATCAGTAATCATAGTGTTGTTCAGATTAGAGCCATTGTCAGTAATAATCCTTTCAGGGATGCCATACCTACATATGAGATTATTCTTAATGAATCGAGCCACAACATTCTTGGTAACAGATGCAAATGAAGCTGCCTCCACCCACTTTGTGAAGTAATCAATAGCAACCAGGATGAAACGATGCCCATTAGAAGCAGTAGGCTTGATCTCACCAATCATATCAATGCCCCACATGGCAAAAGGCCAAGGAGCAGTCAACACATTCAAGGGTGATGGAGGTATATGTACTTTATCAGCATAGATTTGGCACTTGTGACACGTTCTGGAGTGTTGATAGCAATCAGCTTCCATGGTAGACCAATAGTAACCTGCTCTCAATATCTTCTTTGCCATAGTATGACCACTAGAATGAGTGCCAAAGATCCCATCATGCATATCTTCCATGATTTCAATTGCTTCCTTCTTATCCACACAACGAAGCAAAGTTGAATCATGATTGCGCTTGTACAAAATGCCATTACTCAGAAAGAACTTAGCAGAAAACCTTCTCAGAAATTTCCTATCTTTGACAGATGCCCCTTCAGGGAACTCCTGAGCTTCAAGATATCTTTTTACTTCGTAGAACCAAGGCTTCTCCTCTGTCCCTTCTGTGTCAATCTCATTGCAGTATGCAGGCTTCTCAAATCTATCAATAGTAGTCTTGGGAGCTTCATCATCCCAACTGATCTCAAACATAGATGCCATGGTGGCCAATGCATCTGCCAACTGATTCTCTCTTCGTGGAATATGTTCAAAGGTAATCTCTTTGAAATGTGGGATCAAAGACAACACATGCTCTCTGTAAGGAATGAGGTTATCATGCTTGGTATCCCAATCTCCTTTAATCTGACTTACTACCAGGGCTGAATCCCCATACACATCAAGGAACCGAATCTTCATATCAATAGCAGCTTTAATACCCATGATACATGCCTCATACTCAGCCATGTTATTGGTACAATAGAAACAAAGTATGGCAGTAATCGGGGTATGACAAACTTCAGGGGAACTAATCACAACACCAACACCATTACCAAGTGCATTGGAAGCACCATCAAAAACCATAGTCCATCGGGATCCTTGTTCAGGTCCGTCATATTGTCCAGGTTCTTTGGTAATAATCATAATGTCTTCATCAGGGAACTCAAAATTCATTGACTGGTAATCATCCATTGCTTGATGAGCCAAATGATCAGCCACAACACTTCCTTTAATGGCCTTCTGAGTAGTATATTGTATGTCATATTCTGTTAAGATCATTTTCCATCTTGCAATTCTTCCGGAGAGAGCAGGTTTCTCAAATATGTACTTGATTGGATCCATCTTTGAAATCAATAAGGTAGTATGAGTCAACATATACTGTCTTAGTCGGCGAGCAGCCCATGCCAAAGCGCAGCAAGTTTTCTCGAGCAGTGAGTATCTTGTTTCACAGTCGGTAAACTTTTTGCTAAGGTAGTATATTTCCTGCTCTTTTCGACCAGACTCGTCATGTTGCCCCAAGACACACCCCATTGAATTGTCTAACACTGTTAAGTACATAATCAAGGGTCTTTCATCAACTGGTGGCATCAAAATTGGAGGTTCTAGCAGATATCTCTTGATTTCATCAAAGGCAGTCTGGCACTCATCATTCCATTCCATCACCTGGTCTTTCTTCAGCAACTTGAAGATTGGCTCACAGATGGCAGTTAATTGGGAAATAAATCTTGCAATGTAATTCAATCGTCCCAAGAAACCTCTAACCTCCTTCTCAGTACGGGGAGCTGGCATCTCTCGTATAGCTTTCACTTTTGCAGGATCCACTTCAATACCTTTTCCACTGACTATGAAACCCAGGAGCTTACCAGACCTAACTCCAAAAGTACACTTGTTTGGGTTCAATCTCAACTTGTATTTCTTCAACCTCTCAAACAATTTGTGCAGATGATCAAGATGTTGTTCTTCATTCTGAGATCTGGCTATCATATCATCCACATATACCTCTATCTCATGATGAATCATATCATGAAACAAAGCCACCATAGCGCGCTGATATGTTGCCCCTGCATTCTTCAAACCAAATGGCATCACCTTATAGCAAAAGGTCCCTCACTGTGTAACAAATGTTGTCCTCTCCATATCTTCAGGAGCCATCTTGATTTGATTGTAACCAGAAAAACCATCCATAAAGGAGAATACCTTATGCTGAGCAGTGTTGTCTACCAGAACATCAATATGAGGAAGTGGAAAGTCATCTTTGGGGCTAGCCTTGTTCAAATCCCTGTAGTCTACACACATACGTACCTTACCATCTTTCTTAGGCACTGGTACCACATTTGCAACCCACTGAGGGTAGGAAGTCACTGCTAAGAACCCTGCATCAAACTGTTTCATTACCTCTGCTTTGATCTTTTCTGACATCTCAGGACGCATACGACGAACCTTCTGCTTCTTTGGACGACAATCTTCTTTCAATGGTAAACGGTGAACCACAATGTCTGTATCCAACCCTGGCATATCTTCATAAGACCAAGCAAAGATCTCCACATAGTCATGTAACATATGCATCAATCTGCTCTTGACACTATCCTCTAAATCAGCCCCTATCTTGACTTCTTTCCTGTTTTCTTCAGTTCCCAGATTTACAACTTCGACTGGCTCTTCATGTGGCTGTATAGCTTTCTCTTCTTGTTGTAACAACCTAGCAAGCTCTACAGGTACTTCACAATCGTCCTCATTTCCGTCTTCAGTTTGATAGATCAGATTCTCGAAATTATAATTGGCAATAGTAGAACTGTTATCAACAGGATCCAGAGTGGATGAGGATCTGCATTTTAGTGATGTGGGTGTGTGTAAGAACACATAGCTGATAAAGCAAAAATAAAAGAAAAGAAAGACAAGGAACACAATATTTACGAAAACGAAACGTCCACTGATTTTATTGAATGAAGTATGCAAATGAAATGACATCCCGTAACAAGCACACCATTGTGCCCCGGGTAAGGCACAAGGCTTAAAGAGTTCAATTGTTCAAAAAAAATTACAAACTTAAAAGTGACAACACAGTAATAGTATTTACTCCTGACTAAGGGAGATAGGGATAACATCTTCAGCTTTCCAATTATTGAGTCCAGCACCCACAGTAGGAAAAATCCAAGCATCCAGATTGTAGTCTTCATCATAGTCTCCCACAACATTGATCTGATCTTTCATAACCCCTTGATTGGTGATACCAACAGCACGAGCACGACGAACAGCCTTCTGGGACTCTTCATCCACCACAGCTCTAGCATCGTTGAGGGAGGCCATTGCCATTGTTGGAGGTACTCTAGTGACTACAGGAACTTTCTTGGCAACCGGAGGAGCTACATAATCATTAACAATCCAAGGAACCACTTCAAACGTCTGACACGGAGTTTCAATGTATTCACCTTCCATTTCCAGATACTTGAAGGTATTCACATGGCTGACAAAGTATTCTTCTTCTCCATAGACAGTAACAACCTTTCCTTCCACCGGATATCTTAGCTTCTGATGTAATGTAGAGGTTACAACACCTGCCCCATGGATCCAGGGACGACCAAGCAGACAAGAGTATGAAGGACGAATATCCATCACATAAAATGTAGCAGTAAAAACCTGAGAGCCAACTTTGATTGGAAGATTAATTTCCCCATGCACTACTCTTCTAGAACCATCAAAAGCCTTCACCACAATACTGTTGGGCTTCAGCACAGCATCTTCAGGGCTCAGCTTATTCAGGACTTCCTTGGGCAACACATTCAGAGAGGAACCATTGTCTATCAATACATGTGACAGGGTAGTGCCCCTGCATTCAATTGAGATATGCAAGGCCCTGTTATGATCCCTCTTGGCAGGGGTCAAATCAGCATCAGAAAATCCTAACCCATTATCATAAGTCAGGTGGGCAACACAATTCTCAAACTGGTCAACAGAAATTGCATTGGGTACATGAGCAGTCTTCAGAAACTTGATCAAGGCTTTGGCATGAGCCTCAGAACATAACAACAAGGACAACATAGAAATCTTTGAGGGAGTATGCCCCAACTGATCAACAATGTCATAATCACTCTTGCGAATGATTTTCAATACTTCTTCCATCTGCTTAGCAAGATCATCAGCAGCTGGCACATCAGTAGGTACTGGTTCAATAACAGGACCTTTGCCCCGAGCATCAGTGGTGGAAGCAGCAGCAGGAGTAGCTGCATTTTTGGAAGCAACTGGAGGAGAGAAGACTCTTCCACTACGTGTGATCTTACTAGATCCAGCAATATTGTCAACATCAACAGGCACATCAGCTAAGGGTTCTTGCTTAACACCATGGATGTAAACATCAGATCCATAATGCCAAGGCACAGCTTTATCAGACGTATACGGAATAGGACCAGGAGTAGTAATGACCATAGGAGCCACTCTGGCTTCAGCAACAACTCTTACAGGACCTTCAGCAGTAATTTTGATTGGACCCTGATGAGTGATTTTAATAGGTCCCTTTGAAGTGATCCTCACCGGTACTTTATCAACCATGTCAATCTCTTCAGTCTTCTTACCTTGCGTAATATGATCTACCATACTTTCCACGGAAGATGGTTTCCTTTCGAACACTATGGTGTAATTATTCATGAGACGTTGAATTCCGTCCTTCAACCTCCAACACTTATCTGGATTATACTTACAATAAACACAATATTCACGACAACCTGGAAAAAACCCAGCTTGTACTAACTTCTCTTTGATGACAGACAATGGTGTGGTCAACTCCGCAACTGAATAGATATGTAAATCTTCATCAATGATATTGACAGTCTTCTCGTGATTTGGCATTAGAGCAGTAATCGCATTTGGAGTACCCGGAGGATCAAACTCAATCTCTCCAGCATCAATCATATCTTGAATTTTATTCTTCAAGATCCAACAGTTATTAGTATCATGTCCCTGACAGTTTGAATGGTATGCACACCGTGCATTGGGATTGTACCTGGGAGAGGTAACATTAGGATTCTGAGGAGCCTCTTTCAAAGTAATAAGTTCAGCCTTCAACAAGTGTTGCAATGCCTGAGCCATTGACATGTTGATCTTAGTGAACTGCCTTCTAGCCCTCTGTTGGTTGCCCTGTGGCTGCTCTGTTGTTGCAGGAGTTGGGTTTGAAATATGAACTGCACTAACAGACTGATGCCTTCTGTTACGATCAGGCTGACCATAAACAGCATTGGATTCTTTCTTCCCAGTGGGAGGCTTCTTTGCAGCATCTGATGAAGAAGTACCCACTTGGATCTTACCATTCTTTATACCATTTTCCACGCGCTCTCCTGTCATTATCAACTCAGTGAAGCCAGATGATGAGCTTCCAATGAGATGACTATAAAAAGGACCATTCAGCGTACACATGAACATATCAACCAATTCCCTGTCAGTTAAAGGGGGTTGAACTCTTCCAGCTAAATCTCTCCACTTCTGAGCATACTCCTTAAAACTTTCTTTGACACCCATAGACATGCTCTGAAGCTGCATGCGAGTGGGGGCTAAGTCAGTATTATATTGATACTGCTTATAGAAAGCTTCAGCAAGATCATTCCAATCCCTGATGTTGACACTCTCCAACTGATAATACCACTCCAACTGAGCTCCAGATAAGCTCTCTTGAAAAAAATGGATCCACAATTTCTTATCAGCAGTGTGAGGTTGAATTCTTCTAACATAAGATCTTAGATGCAACTTGGGACAAGAGACCCCATCATAAACAACAAAGGTAGGAACCTTGAAACCAATGGGTATGACTACCCCAGATATCAAACTCAAATCCTCAAAATCCAGCCCAGATGACTTCTGCAACTCCATGGCATCCATCCTATCCACCAGCATCTTGAATTTGTCTTCATTAGGCTCATGGTAGTAATTAGCCTCAGAATCAGAGTCCCCCATAGTGTTGTGGAGACTGCCTCCCTCTTTTTCAGATTCTTCAGATTCATAGTCTTCAACTGGTTCTTTGGTCTTAGCAAGACCTTTGAACCTTCTTCCCATGTTGATCAGGCCACCTGACCTTCTAGTCTTCTTAGTCTTCTTGGCCAGCAGTGTCTTCAATTCATCCTGCCCCTTGGTCAGGTTCAGGATTAGCTCTTGGAATTGTGCATTTTGTGTCTGGAGATCCTTAACTGTTTGTTCAAGAGCCATTGCTGAAATAAACAGCGAGAAGATGAGAAACCTGTGCACAATTATAAACCTGTGATGCAATGAAATGATATGTGAATGTATATGCAATGTTTTCAAGGACCGCAAGATTTAAATTTGCTTAAACAAACACGAAGGTAAACTTTTATTAGTAACAAATTTGTTTTGCCTCTTGGGCTTACAGAAATGAAATGAAATAAGTACAAAAGATGGGGTTTTAAGTCTCCCATGGACGTTTCCTCTTTGTGTTGAGGTATGAGTTGAGATTCCGTTCCTCGTGAAGTTGCTTTGTTAGTTCTAGGACTCTTTCTTGGCTTGCTTTGTAATGAGCCTCGAAAGTATCCCTTTGCTCCTTCAGTTGGATCCATGATCTCTGCAAGTCTTCCATATCAGTAGGCATGTCTGGGTGAAGGATGGTATAAGCTGTGTCTCCTTCAGCAACAGGTTCCATGGTAACTGGCAGGACAGCAGGATATGGCATCATGAGAGTCTGAGCACGAGATCGCACCCATCTGAGATAAGCTTCCATAGGAATAGTGTACTTAGGCTCCAATGTCTTGCTGTCAACCCTATTTACTTTTCCCCATGCTCGTATGAATCTCTGACGGTAACCTTGAAGATTGTTGTCGTAATCAAACATAATTCCCTGAATCAACATGTCATGTGGACCATCACTCCGAGCGTAACCAAACTGTCGTAAAGCTAGAGAGGGGTTGTAGGTGATGCCTCCTCTTATGCCTAGAAGTGGCACATTAGGAAACTCCCCACAACGGTCAATGATGGTGACATTCTCCATAGATCTGGAGCACCAATGGATATCTGAGTGAGAAAGTGACATGATCCTCTTGGACCATCTGAACCCTTGCTCATTCTTCATTACTGAGCGAGGAAGGTGAGAAATAAACCACCTAGAAAGCAAAGGTATGCAGCACATCAAAGTTCCTCTTGCCCTTGTAGTACGGGTGTGAAGAGAATGCAGGATGTCTCCAAGTAAGGTAGGTACTGGATTGTGACTCAGGAATATGTTGATGGCATGAACGTCTATGAACTGATCTGGATTGGGGAACAACACTAAGCCATAAATTAGCAAGGCTAAGATCTCTTCAAAAGCATCATAGCTCATAGCCTTCAAGAACACTTGAGCCTTATCCACTAATACCTTAGCAAGAATACCCTTAACTCCGCTTCTCGTTTCTAGAACAATGTCAGACTTCTTGAGATGTAGAGCTGCAGCAATGACCTCAGGTTTAGGCTTTTTCTCCAAGCCTGTGAATGGTTTCTGATCAAGAACAAGTATACCCAGAAGTTTAGAGAACTCTTCCATGGTTGGAACCAGCTGGTAATCGGGGAATGTAAAGCAATGATGCTTAGGATCAAAGAACTGAAACAGAACACTCATCATGTCTTCATTGAACCCTGAAGTGACTAGATCCAATAGGTGACCATGTCTCTTGATAAACTGGGAGTTTTCAGAAACCTGAGAGACCAATTCTTTAAGCTTAGGAGGTATTCCTACAAAGTTGATCCTGATAGTGTTTCTACGAGCAGAAGCCATGACCTGTAACAAAGAACAAAGATAAATCCTTTGGTCCTTGAAATGGTTAGTGAAAATGCTATGCTTATGATGCATGATGATGTCATGATGTTATGCTCAATCACAAACATGTGGCACACACAAACAAGTCACACCATAGCCCTAGGTTTAAAGGCTTGCATGAGGTTCAAAGGTAAGTACCCTCCCCTGAAGTTAGTTGGTTCATCCTGTCCTACAAAAGTAACCAGGTTCTAAGGGATCTCAATATCATTGATCCTTCACAAGGGTGGTTGTTCAGTAGGCAACTTACTTGCCAACCAAAACCCTCCAAGTTTAAGATCTCAATGAGCGTAGTATCGAGTGTCAACCAACTTCAGTCTGCACCAAAGCCGGTTACCTCACTACTTTCTAAAGGCCAAGATGGGATAACTAGGGTTCTAAAGGTTAGTTAGTGCATTGACAACATATGGCAGCCTCATATTATCCTCAACTTGACTTAAGGAACATAAGCACCAACCAAGAAGTCACACTAACTATGGCCACCAGATCAACCATATCGATATACGTCGTACAGTTTCCTTGGTCTATTGCCATTTACCTATGGTACACTAGATCCGGGTTAGGACCTTTCACACATAAGAGCACCCCAATTAAGATAATATAAAGCAAACAAGGCAAACAATTTAAAGTGATCTAATTCCTAAGGGTACCCCTCTTAAATTTAAATCCCCAGCAGAGTCGCCAGTTCTGTAACACGGTGGGAGAACTGACTTTAGTTATGTTGCGGATAGCAAGAGTCGCCACCGACTTTTATTTTATCCAAAGGAAAGGCATAAAAGAACAGGAAAGACCTTTTAAAAGATTTTTGGGTCCGGGGGGTAGGTTATGTAAATGGAAGGTGTTAGCACCCTTTACATCCATGGTTATCCATGGGCTCTTAGTTACTTAGCTCACTTTGAATTGTTTTTGAAAATGTGAAGTGTGTGAATAGAAATTTTCATAAGAGTTTGATAATGATCCATGTACGGATGCGTAAAAAACTTGTGTTTGAAAATTGTTTGAAATTTGTGAAGTGTTTGAAAAGTTTTTGAAGTAGTGAGCAAGTAACTATGAGGAACCTACCCTAAAGTTTAAGTCTTTCTGTTCTTTATCCTTTAAATGGTAAGACTATCCCTATTATTAAGGAATAGGTAGTCATTACCTTGGATGTATGGGACAAGTAAAGGGACATCTGTTTAATGAAGGCAACTGCAGGGTGTATTAAGCATTTAGGAGGGACTGTCATCATTATTCGAAAGGGACAAGATCTTTATGAAGGCAACCATTTAAGGGACTTGATCTTTAATTATGAAGGGACTAGATGACTTTTCTTTTAAGGGACTTTTGCTTTATACACCCTACTTGACCTTGTGATTAGGCAACATTGAGAGGCAACCCTAGAAAGTGAGATGACGATCAAAGATCGACTTACGTGTGTGAGTGTTTAATTTTATATTTATCTTATAATTTAAATGACCTAAATTCAATTTTTAAATACAAATAGTTTTCACTCCCTATTTACTAACCATAGCATAAAAAATAAATAATTTAAATATTTAAGAAAATTACATCCAGGAACAATTACAAAAATAATGATAAAGCAATTTAAATAAATAGTAAAATAAATAAATAAGCAAAATATAAATAATAAGTAAAATAAATAAGCAATTTAATTGGGTTAGTAATAATAATAATAATCATAATTTTAAATAAAGGGGGTTAGTAAAAAATAATTATAAGAACATAATTAAAAATAATAAGCAAGAAATAATATAATTATTAAAAGATTAGATTTTAATATAAACAATTATTTAAAATTAATAATAAAAAATATGAACAATTATAAAATTTTAAGTTAAGTATAAATTATAAAATTAATTATGAACATATTATGAGAAATTATTAAATTTGCAATTTTTAGAAATTATTTACATATATAATTAATTATAAACAATTAGAAAATATTTTCATATTATAAATAAATTGGACATTTTAATTTCTACACATATTTATATACAAAATTTTAAGTTTATAAACAATTTATGTATTTAAAAATTAAATC
Source organism: Lathyrus aphaca (assembly GCA_963966055.1). NCBI lineage: Eukaryota > Viridiplantae > Streptophyta > Magnoliopsida > Fabales > Fabaceae > Lathyrus > Lathyrus aphaca. Next base: position 143,604,957 of record OZ014524.1, read on the forward strand.
AAATATTTTAATTAAATTATGAATACAAATAATAATATAAAAGAAGAAAAGAAAATTAGGGTTTTATATGTTTTAGAAAAAATAAATTAGGGTTTGTAAAATATTAGGGTTTATTTTATACATTTTTTAGAATAATACAATAATTACATATATAATTTAATAGTAATATTAATAATTTAAAAAAATAAATGAATTTTCTTATAACATAAAAAAATGAGTTTTTAAAAAAATAATATGAATGTCATTTATTATTTGAATTTATTTTAGATAGAATATTAATTAAATTAAAAGAATAAAGAAAAGAATGAAAAAAATAAAAACCTGCTGGGGCTGGGATTTGAACCCAGTCCCCTTAGCTTGCAGCCTCCAAGACCTGCCCTCCATCCACTGGGCCATGCACGTGCTGGCAGCAAAAACAAGGGACCAATCCCTTTTGTTCTCAACCTGAAACAAATCATAGCAAAAATAAATATAACACAAAAGGGCCTGGGGAGATTCGAACCCAGGTCCCTTACAATGCAAACAAACATCCTTTCCATCCAGCCGGGAGGGCGCTTCTGGCAATGTAATGGTCACAATTGATTATATATTAAAACAGCTCATTTAAATGAAAAAAACAAGAAAAATATGGCCTGGTTCAAGAATCGAACCCCTGACCCTTCAGCCACACGCACGCCTACGCAACCAACTGAGCTAACCAGCCATTTGTGAAATAAAACAACAAGCCATTCATAATATTTTAAAATAGGAATTCAAATTTGAAATTCGCGCCAGACCAGCTTCGTCTTCAACCTTGGATTCGTAGGATTACCTGCGAATTTTATTATGAAGCTACCTGCGAATTTACCTGCACTCATACAACCTGCGAAATTCAAATACTAACAAAATAGCAAAATTTCCTGAAATTGATTACACCATTGAATTCCTAATGAAATTTCCAGTCATTCTATGTCTTTAGAATCCATTTATCTTGGCTAGATAATGAATCCCTAAATGAAGCCGCAAACCCTAAACATGGTGAATCACGATTCAGGCCATGAAACTTTAGTTTAAATGTCCAGAAAGCTTCTACACTATCACACAAACAAGATTGATCAATCAAAATTCATTAAAAACATTCAATAACCATAATCGAAAAATTAAAATGTGATGAATAGTTTGAATCGGATTATGCGAATGGAGAGGTTTTAGATGCAAATGATGATTGGTTTTGCTTCAAGAATGTCCAAGGAACATTGCTATGTCTTTAGATTACCTTCAAATGCCTTGTGTGAATGAATCCGAATGTGAGTTTTGAGAGGTTTTTGTGAGATGCAAACTTACACTTGGGGAGACTGGAATCCATGGCTTGTGTTAGGGTTGCACTATGTACTTATAGGATGATCAAATGAGGCTGAAAAATTAGGTCATTGTGTAGAAGATTTGATATAAAAAGATTCAAAAATATTATGCCTTAAAAATCAAATATCCTTGTATGAACACTTTCTATTTTAGGCCAATCTTCATGATTTCCTTTCCACTCCAATTCCAATCACATTTATGATTTTCTAGAAGCTTGATCATATTTAAATCTTTTGATTTTATATTTTATTTTAATTTAAAATGATTTTAAATGAATTAAATCAAAATAAATAAAAATAAAATAATAAAAAATCTGATTTTTGATGACTTGGGTCGTGCATGAAGTTATTGTATGGATTGGGTCATTATTTGGCAAGCCCATTTGGAAGAAATTGGTTTTAGACCTCCATTTTCTTCATAAACCAACTCAAAATTTCCCAACTTTGCAAGGGCACATATCCTTCAATTTTAATGATATGAGGGTGTTCTTGGACATTTTGGAAAGCTTGAAGAGTCCTCTAACCAACCCCACTGGTTTCATGTCCATATCATTTACCAATCTCAAGTTATGCCCTTTTGAAGTTGTTGACTTTTTGTTGACTTTCAAAAGGACCTATAATGTCTTAGCTCATACCTTCCAAATGAAGCATTTTTGGGCTTGGCTTGTGAGACACAAAGTTGTAGAGAATTCAATTTACTTCAAAATGAGCTTTGGATAGAAACTTGGTGATGAAGCATGTGAAAGTTATGGCTGGTCAAAGTTCAGTTGACTTTTACTGAGAAAACCCTAATTTAGAAACTCCTGATTCTTGATGATTTGAAATCTCCTTGATGAGTCATGTTCAACCCTTGATAAAATGATGAATTTCACTTCATATACTTGATGTTGGCAAAAAATCATGAAGTTTGACTTTGGTTTGACCACAGTTGACCTCAGTTTGACTTTTTAACTGCTTTGACTGATTTTGACTTATCTGATCATCTGACTGAGCAAACTTTTGAGAAAAGTCTTGAAACTTGTCATGGGGGTTCTTACACACATATAAGATGTTATGAAGCTCACTTGAAGTCTTGGAAGTTCATTTAGCCTGATTAAAGTCAAAACCCTAGTTTTAGGTGCACTGCTTAGGAGGTGCATTGTCTGAGGGAATTGTCAACTCTTCTGACCAATTGTGAACTTTGTGAACCTTGTGAACCATCATAAGATGTCTTGTGAACCTTGTGGGAGGTATTGTGAACCTTGTGAACCTTGTGAACCTCATGAAGTGGCTTGTATACTTCATGAACCTCATGAAAGGTCTTATAAGCATTGTAAATCTTGTGTACCTTGTGAACCTCATAAAGTGACTTGTAGACTTCATGAACCTCATGAAAGGTTTTGAAAGTGTTGTGAATCTTGTGAACCTTGTGAACCTTCTTAGCATACAAAGTCTTGTATTGTGAGGGCAAATTTTGGGGTGCAATAGTATCACCAGCATTCTTCAGCCCGAAAGGCATAACATTGTAGTAGTAATTACCCGTCGGGGTCATGAAGCCCGTGTGTCGCATGTAGGTGTCCGACATGGGAATTTGGTTGTACCCGCTGTATGGATCCATGAAGGATAAGAGTTTAAAACTTGCATAATTGTCCACCAATCTGTCAATGTTAGGTAAGGGGAAAGCATCTTTGGGACATTCCATATTGAGATCGGTATAATCAACACACATTCGTCGTTTTCCATTATTTTTCTTAACAAGAACTACATTAGAGAGCCAGGTTGTGTACTGAGCTTCAGAAATTAAATTTTCCTCTAAAAGAGTTCTTTTACAGCCTGCTCGGCAGCCTCCGCTTTCTTGGGAGACTACTTGCGCTTACGCTATGTTATGGACATAATAGATGGATCTATAGCTAATTGATGGCAGGCGACCTCGGGGTCGAGACCGGGCATCTCAGTTGCGCTCCACGTGAATAGGTATGCGCTTTCTTTGAGGCAAGTTGTGAGCTGCTCCATTGTCGCTGACGGGAGCCCAGTGCTAATCTTCACGCTTCTGTCAGGATCATCACCTAGAGGAACAAGCTTGAATTTGTCGTCGGGGACTGGGCACATTGGGTGAGTTGGAGCTTGCCCGTTGGTGGGGGCATGGTCTTCAGTATCATCCCTGCTGAGATGATTGTTAAGGTCGATGGAATTGACTCGTGGGGAAGGTGGTCGCTCCTCAGTTAGAGGTTTCTTGTTGCTCTTGGAGGTGTTGATCATGGCATGTCCTTTGTCTATTGCGTCGTAACATCTTCGATCTGCCTCAATGTCCCCGTGAATTGTGACTTTGCGGTCCAACTTGGTGTAGTACTTCATCTTTAAGTGGACCGTGGAAGGTACTGCTGTCAGCTCGACTAGGGTGGGTCGACCCATAATGCAATTGTACAGTGAAGGGCATTCAATCACAAGGAATTGGACGTTGACTTCGCTGGCCGTCTCATTTTCTCTGAACAGTACGAGGAGCTCTACGTATCCCCATGGCCTCGTGGTAGCCTCATTGAATCCCTAGAGGTCGGATCCGACGTACAGGGATAAGTTTGTTTTGTCTAGCTTGAGGGTCTTGAACAGGTGGGCGTACATGATATCTACAGAGCTACCTTGATCGATTAGAATGCGTCGGACGTCAAAACACGTCATTTTGGCCCTTATCAGTAAGGGGATGCTCTAATTAGGTGATTCTCTCGGTAGCTCTTCGAGGAAAAAGGATATGGGGTTAGATTTTCCCTGAGTCTTGGTTAGTGTCGCCAGTTGAATGGGCGCGGTAGTAGGAGCTCGTCAAACTTCCATTTCACAGAAATCGCAGCGTTTTCATTGTTCACCCCGCCTCCGGAGATTACCAAGGCTGCTGGGAAGTTTTCCCACAGGTTGTGTGCAAATAGGTGACCTTCAGTGTTAACGTCGAGGAGATGGAAATATTCAGGACGTGATACACAGAAGGATACCAGGAAGGGAGAACCGTCAGACGGGGTGTCCTCGCGGTTTCTCTTCACGTTCTGGTCTTCATGTCGAGGAATATCTTTGCTCTTAGTTTACTGCTTGAGGTGACCTTCTTTGATCAGGATTTCAATTGTGTCCTTCAGATGAACACAATCTTCAGTTACATGCCTGTGGCTTCTATGGAAACGAAAATATTTGGATTTGGCGGTGTGAGGTTTGGTGTTGTCGGTTTGGGGAACCTTACCCTACCCTGTTTGAATTCCGAATTGATGCATTCGGCTAGGATGCACTCGTGAGGGGCGGTTAACAAGGTTTATTCAGAGAAGCGCCCGACTGGTCATCTTCCTTCGTGGGCCTCGCGGGGGTTTGTCATATCTCCGCTTCTCCCGGTGCGGCGAGGGGCATCGTAATCATCGTGTTTGGAGCTTTTTGCGCCGTCCTGACCGCGGTTGCTCCGGACGTTGTGGATGAACTATTTCTCCTCGTACCTGATGTACGCTTGAGCCTTGTGCAGGAGTTCGTCGAGGGTGCAGGGAGGTTCGATCCCTACTGCCCGGTTGAGCTCGTTGTCGGGGAGGAGTCCCTTCTTGAGGAGGTATTTTTTCATGTAGTCGGTCATATCTACCTCGACAGCCTCTTGGTTAAACCGCTCGATGTATGAGCGTAGATTGAGTCTAATTTAGGTCCTAGTTCCCTTAGGAATTAATTTGGTATTTGTTTACCTTATTTTTTGTCATGTTTACCATGCTAAAATTTGTTTTGTAGGGGGAAGATTGAGGTAAGTATCACTTCATTCTTATCTCTTATGCATTTTAATTGTGTTTGCCTTAGCACCTTGTGCTTTGATCATATGCTTTCCCTTTTGCTCTCTTAGAAACAACTTAACTTCCTTAGGAAGTAAGTTAGTTTCTAACTCTATTTTCTTCTTATTAGATTTAGAAGCCACACTAACCATTAGGACATCCATTGAATGAATAACTTAGGATTGTGTCTTAGTCCCCCTAGTTTAGTCTTTTTCTCCATTTGAGTCTTCTTCTCTCATCTCCAAACAAAAATACAAAAGACATTTAATAAAGGATTGAAATAGCCTTTTGTGTATAGCCTTATCCCATGGGGCACTCATATTCATTCCATTTTGGAATAGTGTGAGCTTGTCTAGCATGACGCACAAGTCTAATCATGAGGCTACTTTCACAAACAATAAACTCAAAAACATTTCTTCTAAAAGACAATCAACAAAGACATCGCGTCTTCTCTTCTCATCTCCTAATCGTTGCGGACGAATGCGACTTTCCTCGATAGTTCAAACAGCGATACAGTAAACACCCTCGAGTCAGAGCCGGCAACACCTGAGCTAGAGCTATGGCAACGTCATCCTAAAAAACACAAACAAGTTCCCGCCTTTGTTAGGAGAACTACGTCAACTCTAATCCTCATTTTCCCGATGAGGTACGTAGGCATCGGGGTAGGGCCCGTTCGAGTACATTCTTTATTTTCCTTACATTTCCCCATTTCTTTCCATCTTCTTTTCCAATTCCCTTTCTCCTTTCATTTCTAGTTCAAGTAGCAATTCTTTTGTTCAGCAGCATTCTTATTTCTCACCCTTTAAAACAAGCAAGCAAGCGTGGATCCCGTCGGGTACGGTAGACGGTTTGGGGTGCTAATACCTTCCCAGGTCGTAACCGACTCTCGAACCCAAATCTTTGGTTCGCAGGACCTTGTTCTTTCCTTCTTCCTTAGGTTTCTGCAACATTACCTTTCTCGTTCCTTCGGGATAAAAATGTCTGGCTGGCGACTATACATTTTCCACGCCACTTTCGCGTTTGTACTAAGATGAAAATCCCGAGAGCGACAGCTGGCGACTCTGCTGAGGAGAACTTTAGAATATCTGGTTTGCCCTCGTAGAGTCAATCCTAGCGCTTGTCTGTTTTTGTTTCTTTGGGTGTTTATCTGTTTACTGTTGTGTGCTTTAGTTTAGCTTTACTGTTTTCATTTACAATTTTACTTTACAGCTTTATTTACTGCTTTCAGTATTTATCATGCATCATATACTGGAATGTGCTAGTTTCATTTTTTTCTGTGGGATGGGATTGGTTACTGTGAGATAAGCCAAATACCCGGATTGAGTGCACCTAGGACTTAGAGTGGTTCCACTTTGGCTTCATGGCATTTAGCTATGTTGGTATTACTGAGTTCCACGCCTTGACTTGCGACCTTCTCGGGAATGTATTGATATCGTAATCTTTCTGGTGCAATACACAACCTTGATAGTTATGTGCAGTCAGGGGACCGATCATTGAGAACCTTTGTGGAAACATCCCTCTCCAGTGATGACAGTGGCAGACCATATTTGTTGGCAAACTCACTCGCATCCGAGGGCCCATTGGTAACTCGCATAGTATGACGATAATATTGACAGTGGCAGACCATTCAAGGCAAACTGTTTGTATGACGATAGTATTGTACCTTTCGGGATGAATGTACTATTATTTCTCGATTCAGTGCTTGAAGCTGGGGACTTATGAGGGATGCTTGTTTTCCCCGTACTCAGCTGAGACCTCCCTGGTCAGTACATAATGCCAAACTGATTCCCTGATTTGGTCATGAGCCATTTCTCGGAAATGGTGAACGTATTATTGCTATCCGACTTTGAGAGTCTGTGATGTTGACTCTGAGTAGCATACCCGTGAAATGGGAGGGGTTTACAGGTTTGCAGGAACCCTGAAACTTCCAACATACCCGCTTTGCCAGTATTGTTTAGTATAATGACCAGGTTCTACATGGTCCTTTGGTCCTGAGATCCGGGATTTCTGTGGTACTGTTATTATGACTCTTCAATAGCACATGACTGTCTTCTCAGCACCAACATTAGACCAGTGATCGCCAGACCTTTGATCACATGCTAGTGCATTGCATAACATCCTCTGCATGCTTGCATTACTAACACACGCTTACTCATTTGCAGGGTCACATGTAGCATCCTCATGAACATATCATACACATTTACTACACGATTTGCATATTTTGCATTTTTACAGGTTATTTGGACTTCCTAACTTATTCAACTTTAGGCAATATAGTTGGTCAATGCCTTCATCGATATCTGACTCGTAGAAACCGAGCAAGAATGGCCAACTTGAATCATGATTGTCAGGGTACGGGCATGGAACAACTCCGAGCGGAGGTGACCGAGATGAAGGCCCAACTGGGGCGTTTCATGGAGGATATTCGAGCATTGTCCCAGGATCAGAATCTGCTGAGAAAAGATTCAACTTGGTGAAGACGCAAATGAAGCTGCTTACGGGAATCATGGATGCTATGTTAAAGAAAGAAAATAGTCATGTGTCCACTTTTCAACCAGAAGGTCTTGTTTCTCCCATCTCTTTGGTATGTCCTCTGAATCAAGAGTTGTTAGGTGGATTCCTTCCACAGTCTGAGCTTCCTTACCAGTAGTCATTTCTTGGTAATCCAGAAGAGCCCAAGACAGAGGTTAATCTCTACTTGCATGATCCAAATAAGTCAATTGATCCTACATCAATTGTTCATAAAGAAGTGAGCATTTTCTTCTCGTATCAAGGACTTTCCTTAACTCCTACACCTTGGGTTCCCAGATAAAGATTTCAGCAGATGTCAGGTGTATCTCCTCCAGTGGCAGCAATCCGTTTTCGACAAAAGCAAGAAAGGGTTATTGATCCTGTGCCCATGACTTATGATGAGTTGTGCTTACAGCTGCTCAAAATGGCATTGGTTGAGAGTCTCGAGCTATCTCCTCCTACTGGTGAACTACCCCAAGGTTAGAATCTCTACGCTTACTATATTTTTCACTCGGGAGCCCAAGGACATGATATCAATGATTGCAGAGCATTCATGCATCAAGTGCAAGACCTGGTTGATGAAGGAGTAATTAGTTTTGGACCGAATGATTTGAAAGTGTCACAGGTTCAGGCACATGGGAATGATGAAGAGTTGGTCAAGTTTCCTTCTTCCAGAGTCATTACTCAGGTTAAGTCTTCAAGGGTTTTACTTCAACAACCATCATTCGTTTCTCGGCCGAGTATGAGCAAGAGAGTGCAGGGGCATGTTAGACGCTCAAAGTAATATCAACAACAAAATGCTCAACCACAACCTCAGGGCCAGCAACAACATGAAAAAAGGCCATTTCATCAAAGAACAAGAGCAAGGGACTGCAAGATTGATCCTATCCCATGCCTATATGTTGTATTGCTTCCAGAATTGCTGAAGTTGAACATGGTCGAGCTTCGTACCATGAGAGCTCCTTCTCCTGATAATCTACCTCCGAATTTTGATACAAACGCCAGATGCGAGTTCCATTCGGGTGCCCAGGGGCACAATATTGAGAAATGTTGGGCTTTTCAGAACAAGGTACATGACCTAATTGACTCCAAGGCGATCAACTTTGCTTCTAACCAAAATGTACTCTAGAATCCGATGCCTAATCACGATGGAGCCGGTGTCACGGTTGTTTTACCAGATGGTCCACATTAAGCTGGAATCTTTAAGAAGCAAATAAAGCCATCAATATTCAGATACTCTTGGCAATGGCAACTGTTTGTTTTCTTTTCTTCAATGCATTTGTCTTCCCTATTGAGGGGAACTACGTCGCTCTGATTCTTCATTGGTCATGGGTCAATGGAGATATGTAGGCAGAAGATCGTCAGGTCTTTCCGAACAACCTTATGGGGCAACTTTACTCCCTAGCTTTACACTTTCCTTCAGACGTCTCGTGTCAGAGTCAGAATAAATAGAAGAAGAGGTATGATTGCCATGGTTGGGTGTATGGCTGCAACTTGAAGATTACAAGTCTGTGAAAGAGCTATTGATCACTAAAAGTATCCAAGACTGACAGGTCCAGACGAAGTCAAGCCTCCTCAACAACGACAATGTTCAGCTTCTTTACTACATTTCTATTTGTAGTTCCTTTTATTCGCAAAACATTTGTCTACATGTATGAAATTTGTTTGCTTTTGAGTGATAATCATAATAAAACTCACATGTTTTTTCTTGATGTAATTCATTCACATTCACTTATAACTTTGCATGATTACATCGCAATACCAATTGTCGTGCTTAAACTCTATGAAGGAGAATGACGAAACTAAAACACAAGAATCTCTAATTGTGTGCTCTCGAATAAGACCCTGTTGACGATGTACAGGATTTGTTTCAAATCCCTAAACACCGGAGATATAAAGGAGATAAACCCTCACTAACCCCTTTGAGCCTTGAAGTAGGAGTTTCTTTTCGAATGAAAAAAGCCTTACATGTAATCCAGGGGCAGGGTAGATGTCAGCTAATCGGACCAAGCGTTCAGGCTTTCATAAAGGAGTGTATTTGAGGATCCATTACATTCCACTATGCTAATCAAGAGGTCAAAAAAAAGAAATAAAAAGCCCACTAAGTCGAAACTTGAAAACAAGCGACTTAGGCAAAAGTTAGGGCATCTTGCTGGACTCCACAATCAAAGATTCACAAGAATTAGTCCAGGAAAAAGTTAGGGATAAGCAAAAGAACGCAAAGAGCGAAAGACAAAAAAGGATTACACAAGAAAGATCCTCAAACAAGAACAAAGTCGTGTAGCACAGACACGAAAGACAAAGGGGTGACTGACTCCAAACAATAACCTGATTGGTGCTTGAACCGATAGCAACAATGGTTCCTTAACCGGCACGAAACCCTTATGAAAGGTGAGCGCTTGCGAAAATTAGCTGAACATAGGAATGAAGAACATCACGAAGAGGGGTGGGAAGATATAAACTTCGAGCCTATATATTTTGTTTCTATAACCGTGAACCAGGCCACGATACAACCCTCAAAAGTCCTAACTGAAGCAGGGTCATTTTAAGAGCGTACTACCACGAGGCCGCGTTTGTGACTCCTATGAGTTATGCTAAAAGATACTTGTTGATATTGCATGTACATACTTTCATTTATTCAAAAACGAGGTCGTATCTTAACCAGTGATTTGCTCGCAAAGGTTTGCGACCCCTTTTCAAAACTTCAAGATTAACATGTGTGTTGCATTGGAATTTCCATTCTCAGAATAAACATTTTCTGCCTGCATACATTTATTTGGCATCATAAAAAGTTCACAGGCGGAAATTCAGTCCATAAGCTTAAGCTTGCCAAGTTGAGAAGTCTAAAACTTATGAAAGACAGTCAGGTCAAGGTGCACTTTTCTGAGAAAGCTCCATTGAGTGAGGACTTTCCAAACCAGACATGGTAGGAGCCAACAGATCTGGGGCAATTACATCGAACAATCTCTTTAAAATTCAGCCAACCTGGGGTAATCACCTCGAGATTCAAATCTCTCCCAAAAAATTGGTCAAAGACTCATCCTGGGGCAAGCCACCCTAATCGCACGAGGATTCATTCTTTCCCAAAGATAGATAATCGGAAGTTCAGAATATCAGGGCAATTATACTTCTGAAGAGTTTAAAGACATCAAGTCTTTTGTAAAATCCTCTTAAGGTAAAATTCGGATAAAAGCAAATGATCCCTAGCACGAAACGATGAAAAGTATTTCCTCCTCAAGCAGGACGTGGTTCAACTTCGTTATCCCTAACAGACGCATAGAAGTTATCCCCAATAAAGTCGCCAAACTTTTCTTCAGCAGATTTCCTTGATCTTATTTCCCAGCAGATCTCAAATCAAATCCTTCTCTTTCCCAGCAGAGCAATAAGGATTATCCCTAGTAAGAGTCGTCTTCCCGTAGTGAGGCACTTTTTACAAGAATTCAAGTATTACCGACAGTCAGCTGAACGGTTTCCTTCCCCACAGAGGTTTGGAAAATTCTGATAGACATAAAGTTCTCCTCAACAGATCCTTGATAGGTCTTTCCCTAGCTAAGTCGAAAGTTGAAGATCACCAGCGAAATCTTATGAGTGAGATTCATTCCCCAGCAGTTGAGGCATCCCCTAGCAGGGCCTTCAAATCTAAAGTCCAATTTATTTTTGGTAAGGTGATAAGTCGAGACAAACTAGTCACACTCTTCTCCAGCAGAAATATCGGTAATTATTTGTATTCCCTACAGAGTCAGCAAGGATTTGTTATTTCCGCGTTAGGAATTCCCTTTATACCTATCCCCCTGTGTCATGGGGCATCATGTCATACAGTTCAACATATGCGTGCTCGATCCAAGGTTGATATCCAAAGTCCACCCGCAGCGTGGCAACTTATCCAAAGTCCAACCGTAGATTGGCCAAAGTCCATCCTCTGGGTGGCAAATTCTTAAAGTCCAGCCGTAGACTGGCCAAAGTCCATCCTCCGGGTGGAAAATTCTTAAAGTCCCCTGTAGTGGGCCAAAGTCTCCCGTAGTGAGCAATCTGCCCCCATAGTGTGGAGAATTTCTTAAGTCCCCCGTAGTGGGCAAAAGTACCCCGTAATGGGCCAAAGTCTCCCGTAGTGAGAAATCTGCCCCCGTAGTGTGGCGAATTTCTAAAGTCCCCCGTAGTGGGAAAAAGTCTCCCGTAGTGAGCAAAAGTCTCTTGTAGTGAGCAAAAGTCTCCAGTAGCGAGCAACATCCCCCGTAGTGTGGCAAAATATTGAAGTCCCCCGTAGTGTGGCAAAAGTCTCCCGTAGTGAGCAAAAATCTCCTGTAGTGAGCAGAAGTCTCCCGTAGTGAGCAGCATCCCCCGTAGTGTGGCAAAATATTGAAGTCTCCCATAGTGAGCAGCATCCTCCGTAGTGAGCAAAAGTCACTTGTAGTGAGCAAAAGTCTCCCGTAGAGAGCAACAACCCCCGTAGTGTGGCAAAATATTAAAGTCTCCCGTAGCGAGCAACAACCCCCATAGTGTAGCAAAATATTGAAGTCTCCCGTAGTGAGCAAAAGTCTCCCGTAGCTGAGCAATGTGCCCTCGTAGTGTGGCAAATTTTCTGAAAGACTCATGTAGCTGAGCAATGTGCCCCCGTAATGTGGCATATTTTTTGAAAGTCTCCCGTAGCTGAGCAATGTGCCCCCGTAGTGTGGCAAATTTTCTGAAAGACTCCCGTAGCTGAGCAATGTGCCCCCGTAGTGTGGCAAATTTTCTGAAAGTCTCCCATAGCTGAGCAATGTGCCCCCGTATTGTGGCAAAATTTCTGAAAGTCTCCCGTAGCGAGTAGAAGTCCCACGTAGCGGGCAGAGTATCCCCGCAGAGTGAGCAAAAGTCCATCCTCAGGGTGGTAAGGTATCAAAAGTCTCCCGTAGCGAGCAGTGGCCCCTGTGAAGTGGCAAGGTATTGAAGTCCCCCGTAGTGTGGCAAAGCATTCAAAAGACCACCCGTTGTGTGGCACGTCATTAATAGCCCAGCAAAAGTCCACCCGTAGCGTGGCAAATCGGCAATCTCTCAGCGTTATTCCAAAATATTCACCGGTTCACTATTCTTCACATCAGAGTTCTCCCCAAGCAGAGTTCAGATGATTGGGTTTATTTCCCTTTTCTTCTTCCACCGAGTGTAAATTTCCTGGTTGTTTTTAGTATTCAATCCATGTATACTTAAAACGTCTATCATCCATTCAAGTCTACAGTGATTAAATAGGGGCAGCTGTAACACCCCAAAATTTTCCCTCTCATTTTGATCAAGAAATGATGAAGAAATTAAAAAAAAAATTAAATTTTTTTTTGCTCATTTCGTATCGATACATAAGCATGTATGTATCGACGCATATGAGTTTCGTATCGATGTATAAGTGAGTTAATTTGCTAAAGCTTGAATATGTATCGACGCATACATTTTCGTATCGATACATATCAGTTATAAAACTGACATGTATTGATGCATACATTTTCGTATTGATACATAAGTTGTTTTTTTGCTGTTTTTTTTCCTGCTTTTTCCTTTCCTTTCCTTCACATTTGTTCCACACTCTTCTCTTGGATTACTCTACCACATTCTAGAGTCTTCTACAACCTTCCAAGGAATATTATAAAGAATATTCCAAAGAATACTCTAGAACTCTCTAGAGCCCTAACTAACTCCAAACCTAACCTAACTCCTAAGCAACCTCCAAACTCAAACCTCATGTCAAGCCTACACATTATATAAACCCGCCTCATCCCAAAGCTAAGCTTTCTCTCATTTTTTTCCTCTCTCATTTTTTTCACTTCATCTCTTTCATTCTTCTCTCAAATTTTTCCACCATTTTCAACCTCTCACCAAAGCTTCTTTCTAGGAGTTCTTCAAATTCTTCATTGGTATTTGAAGAACTTGAAGCTAAAACCTCCACTAATCATCTCATTGTGAAGATTATTTGAAGAATCAATTCTGATTTTGGAAGAGTTTTGAGCTTATTGGAGGTTATTGATCAAGTGTTCATCAAGAGGCATCATCAACCTCATTTATTTTGCGCGTTCACGGATCGAAGCTTTGACTCTCCGATTTTCTTCTCCATTTGCATTCCGATCTACATCGCAACACTCACCGAAGCAATCCCCCGCTTCGTAGGTTGGTGATCTAAATCTGCTTCTTGATTTAACTTATTCTCTTCATCTCGCCATGACGGCATTCTTCGTGTGTTTATCGTTGTGTATGCGCTTGACCGTTTAATTTCGTCTTGATTACGATTTGATCACTTTGTTTGTTTGTAGTTAGAATTATAGCTTATTCTAGGCACCATTAAGGTTTAGATTATGGCTTTTAGGTGTAAAATTTGTGCTCACTAGATAATAGTTACATTAGGAGCTTTAGGAAATAAGTCGATTGCAAGAAGTGCTTTTTTCCCTCTTTCTTGGACATTACTTCTCCCTTTACCACCATAGATTGATATGTCCTGATTTTAGGGAATTTTCAGGATTAGTTTCGACATCTCATTCCTCCATTTCGATTCGTTTCGACACACTTCCGTCCATTTCGCATATTTTGTGCATGAATTAACTTATTGCATATTGTTGTTATGTCCATGCACCTTTTGTCATGTAAATAATCATGTTGCATTATGTTTTTGCAACTTTCGCATGTTTCGTTAACTCATTTGCATTTCATTGTATCAATATATATATATATATATATATATATATATATATATATATATATATATATATATAAGTTGCATCTCACATAACCATGTATGTATGTGCATTTGGTTGCATGTTTGATCACATCATTCACATCAATTCAATTATGAATTTTGCATTAAGCTTGACATTCATGTTAATCCATCATGTTGCATTTACATGATCAATGTTCATATGCCATGTTCATGTGCCATATTTTGCATACTTGTTGCATAACAAATCATGTGGTGCATTCTTGCATAATCCCTCAAAAAGTAATCATGACATTCAATTATGTGCTTCATCCATATTCATATTGCATATTCATGTTAATTCATCATTTCATGATTGAGTTGTGCATTAAAAATGAAAATAATCAAAGTTGCATTTTACATTTCATAGCTATCTTTGCATATAGGAGCTGTAAAATGTATGTTGCTTATTGTGTAGTTCATGCTGTTTGTGACTTTTTACACCTGTCTTGCATGCTGATTATGTGCTGTAAAAAGTTGATTGTGTGTTACATGGCATTTCGTTGCTGTTTTTGCCTTTGGTAGCTGTTATAAGCTGCTGAATTTTGCATTGCATTGCCTTTAGGTTCACTAAACCGTAGATTGGGTCTAATTTAGGTCCTAGTTCCCTTAGGAATTAATTTGGTATTTGTTTACCTTATTTTTTGTCATGTTTACCATGCTAACATTTGTTTTGTAGGGGAGAAGATTGAGGTAAGTATCACTTTATTCTCATCTCTTATGCATTTTAATTGTGTTTGCCTTAGCACCTTGTGCTTTGATCATATGATTTCCCTTTTGCTCTCTTAGAAACAACTTAACTTCCTTAGGAAGTAACTTAGTTTCTAACTCTCTTTTCTTCTTTTAGATTTAGAATCCACACTAACCATTAGGACATCCATTGAATGAATAACTTAGGGTTGTGTCTTAGTCCCCCTAGTTTAGTCATTTTCTCCATTTGAGTCTTCTCTCATCTCCAAACAAAAATACAAAA
This sequence comes from Lathyrus aphaca, assembly GCA_963966055.1. Taxonomy (NCBI): domain Eukaryota; kingdom Viridiplantae; phylum Streptophyta; class Magnoliopsida; order Fabales; family Fabaceae; genus Lathyrus; species Lathyrus aphaca. The sequence goes on from OZ014524.1 coordinate 143,620,248, forward strand.
TACATTTAATAAAGGATTGAAATAGCCTTTTGTGTATAGCCTTATCCCATGGGGCACTCATATTCATTCCATCTTGGAATAGTGTGAGCTTGTCTAGCATGACGCACAAGTCTAATCATGAGGCTACTTTCACAAACAATAAACTCAAAAAAATTTCTTCTAAAAGACAATCAACAAAGACATCGCGTCTTCTCTTCTCATCTCCTAATCTTTACGGACGAATGTGACTTGCCTCGACAGTTCAAACAGCAATACGGTAAACACCCTCGAGTCAGAGCCGGTAACACCTGAGCTAGAGCTATGGTAACGTCATCCTAAAAAACACAAACAAGTTCCCGCCTTAGTTAGGCGAACTACGTCGACTCTGATCCTTATTTTCCCAATGAGGTACGTAGGCAGCGGGGTAGGGCCCGTCCGAGTACATTCTTTATTTTCCCCACATTTCCCCCTTTCTTTCCATCTTATTTTCCAATTCCCTTTCTCCTTTCATTTCCAGTTCCAGTAGCAGTTCTTTTGTTCAGCAACATTCTTATTTCTCACCCTTTGAAACAAGCAAGCAAGCGTGGATCCCGTCAGGTATGGCGGACGGTCTGGGATGCTAATACCTTCTCAGGTCGTAACCGATCCCGAACCCAAATCTTTGGTTCGCAGGACCTTGTCCTTCCCTTATTCCTTAGGTTTGTGCAACATTACCTTTCCCGTTCCTTCGGGATAAAAATGCCTGGCTGACGACTCTACCTTTTCCGCGCCACTTTCGCGTTTTTACTAGGATGAAAATCCCGGGAGCGATAGTGTCGAGGAGACGTCCTTGGCTGATTGTTCGATCGTTCAGGGCACCCTCTGGCATTTTTCTTCTTTGGTTCAGGGGAGCGTTGTCCTCGTCGAGGAGGGGGAGCATCCTCGTTTCTTGGTAGCCTCTGGTTGGCGTTTCTCGGGCTGAGGTCCACGTCTGTGTTTAGGAGAATTGGCTCGACAATATTTCTTCAGTACCATGATCCTCTCTTGCTGTTGAAATAACATGAGGTTCGTCTGGTTGAGTGCGTTCACCATGGCTATGAGCATGGGATCCCCTTCGACTGGTACTAGGATGGGCTAAAAGTGAGCTGCGAGCTAAGGTTGGGGAACACCATTGCCCTCGAGTTCAGGTGAGGGGGTGGCAGGTTGTCCATCTCTTACGTCAGACTCATGAATGACATGTTGATCTTCGTCCCCACCTATGATCTAGTCGACGAGGCCAAGGGTGCGGTTATCGCCATGTTCGTTGGTCATGCTGGACGGTTGAGGCGATGAGATAAAGTTTTGATCTTCTGTTTCAAAAAGACAGGAAAAACGTTTCATTCCAAAAGACGACACCACTGATCTGACCTGGTCAAGAGGGACCTTCCATTGATGTGCAACTTTAGTGGAGAACCGAGGGGTGTACCTGCAAGGCACTCCGATGCCAAAGTAAGAAAGTGCAAGTACATAAAGGTATAGAAGAGAATAAAATTCAGAATACCTGACCCTCTAGTGAGAGAGGGTATTTATAATGTGCCCCAACGCTGAGCCATGGTTCTCCCTTGGGATGGATTAGCTAGGTCCAAGGAAAACCTGCCAAGGGCTGCGTAGGAGCAGATAAGACCTAGCATGTGGTCTAGCCCTTGGTCCAAATGCCCTTACATATTAGGAGATTAGAGTAGACAGTTGGGTGACGTGGATCACGTGGGGAAGACGCTCTCCCCATGTCTTAGTGTAATGGGCCTTGGGTCGTGCCCGATGCAGACTGCGTTGGCCCAGTCCAAAACACTTCCAAAGTTTTTTAACGACAACCAAGTCATGTTTTTCCAGTTAAAGGTTTGAGATGACAAAGATGTTCGTACTATGTTTCTCAATCATAAGTATTCTGGTTTCAATGATATTGAGCTTTATCTTACACTACAACAAAATCAGATGTCTCAAATCGTTGATTTTTTCCCAAGTTTTTTTGCGAATCGTTGATCCTTCCTAAGATGTTTCCAATCTTAGTAATAATGGGAACCTGATAAAACAATGAAGAGGAAGAAGAGGATGCCATTTTGAAAGTAAAATGGAATGAGACTGTTAGAATTGGAATGAGAAAATTGCGAGAAATGAATATGAGTGATGCATTATTTATAGGAGAGATAGTATAATATAGTAATCATCTCAAATGGCGCATACACATATAATTTTAAAAAAGGAATGTGCCATATTAGATGGAGCATGAGTACAAGATTTATAAAAATAAAAAATAAAAAATAATATAAGGGCATGCACCATATGAAATGGCGCATGAGTGACCTCATTAAAGGGTGACGCCATTTCATATGGCTTACCACACATGCATAAGCCAAATAAAATGGTGCATGTGCGGTATATTGTATGCATCCTCCTTTACATTTTCATTAAACATGGTTATTTTGGTATAAAAAAATCAAAACATGGTTTATTTGGTAATTGATTTGAAAAAATAGGCTATTCTAAAAAAATTGAAAAAAATACTAACTTAATTTTATAATTTGTGATTTATTTATTACTGTATGTGATGGAGCATTGAGTGGATTAACAAGATCTACACTGAATTTTTTTAACTTGGAGAAGGCATATGATAGAGTGTCTAGGATTTTTTTTTGGAGAGCCTTGGAGAAGAAAGGAGTTAAGATTGCATATATTCGAATTATTTAAGATATGTATGAAAGGGTATTGACTAGTGTGCAGACACAAGGTGAAAAGACAAACGATTTTCTAATTACAAACTGTTTGAATCAAGGTTCAATACCAAGCCCTTACCTTTTTACCTTAATTTTAGATGTACTATAGAAACACATCCAAGAGTTAGCACTAAGATGCATGATTTTTGCATATGATACAATTCTTCTTGGAGAGTTGAAGAAATATTTAAATGAGAGACTTGAAACTTGGAGACGAGCTTTAGAAACACATGGTTTTCGCCTAAGCGGAAGTAAGACAATGTATATGAATGTAAGATCAACAAAAGAATATGTGTTTCTAACCTAAAGGAGAAAGTTAGAAACCATATTAACCCTCAATTCACACGATTTAAATATCTTGGGCCCGTAATACAAAATTATGGAGAAATAGAAGGGGATGTAAACCATCGAATTCAAGTTGGGTTGTTGAAATGGAGAAGCGCATCAGGTGTTTTATGTGATGCAAAGGTATCACTCAAGTTGAAGGGAAAGTTTTATCAGACTGCGGTAAGACTTGCGATTTTGTACAAAACAAAATGTTGGGCGGTTAAAAATCAACACTAAAATAAAGTAAATGTATCAAAGATGGGGATGTTGCGGTGAATGTATGACGTGACTTGACAAGATACAATTAGAAATAAAAGTATTAGAGTGTCGGGGTAGCGCCAATAATAGAAAAGATGATGGAAAATAAACTTAGCTGGTTTAGGCATGTGGAGAGAATATCGATAGATTATGTAGTAAGAATGATAGACCAGATGGAAAGAAGACATGCAATTAGAGGAAATGGAAGACCTAGAAATACTACTAGAGAAGTTATAAATAAATAGACTTAGATGATTTTGGCATGTAAAGAGAAGACTGGTAGATTCTATAGTAAGGATGGTAGATTAGATGAATATAAGGAAAACAATTAAAGGAATAGAAGATATAGAAAGACTATTAAAGAGTTATTAAGAAAGTTATTGAGATTAATGATTTAGATAAAAACATGGTCTTTGATAGAATATTATGACGAAAGTTAATTCATATAACTGACTCCATTTAATAGAATAAGACTTAGTTGTTGTTGTGTTTTTATTCCCTTATCTTAATAAATCAATTAAATTAATTTTAAGTATAAGACGTGTTTAAGAGTAAAATCAATTGTTCACAATATTAAAAAAAGAAAAAATACTTAACAAAATAAGCAACCAAATAAATTTCTTCAAAAGAGGGTAGACACAAAGTTAATAACAACCATAATTTTGTATCTCAGCAAAGTTCTTATATTTTATCTTTTAATCGCTCCATATAAGAATTTTGACTTTATCACACAATTTTTCAATTTCGACTTTATAAAAATCTATTTAAATAATTTGTTTGATATATTTTTAGATAGACTAACGACCTCATAAATCAATAAAATTAAGTTTCATTTTATACTTAACACAAAATTTTTAAAAATAGCGCGCGCATATATATATATATATATATATATATATATATATATATATATATATATATATATATATATATATATATATATATATATATATATATATATATATATATATATATATATATATATATATATATATATATATATATATATAAATATTATATTTCGATTTTATTTTATAATAATTATTTTAAATATATGAAAAATTAATGTAGTATAATGAGTATAAATTATCGAAAAAGGTTTACAAGTTTATAAATTAATCAAAAGTACAAAATCTAATCTAAAAATAATAACAATAATATAAATATATTATTCGTATTTATTTAAATAAGTCGGTTTGGTAGTGCCGAAAATAGATTTTTTTTGGGCATGTGGCATGACTTATCTAGTTAAATCGACTTTTAAAAAAACATAAGTATTTTTTACTTGATAAAACATGGTTTAACTTGGGTCTAACGTAGGCTAGACCATAGGTCTCTGACGTTCAATATGGCATATTCCCACGTACTTCCACATACAACAATTGTACTTCAACCAAATAACATGAATGCATTTACTAGTCTCTTTATGAAATAAGCAAGCCCAGCAAAATTGGGGTGCGTGATGGCACAACTTATTATGAAGAGTATAATAAACATTTAACTATTTAATTGTAATTGAACACACATCTTTAACATTAAGCAAATCCTTCCAACACCCTGACACTTCCATTCCATAATCGAAAGTCTACCATCTTCCATCCCATATTTTTCACCTAAAACATTAAACTATGACCCATAATCGAAAGTATACTATCTTCCAAAACCCTAAACAGACTAATTAAGCTCTTTTACCCTTTGAACCCACAAACCCTTATCTTCACAATCAAGATAAACTTTCTCTCATTTAATTCAATGAATTTTTTTTAAAAATCCCACTTTCACCGCTTAGAAATTATTTAAATAAAGATTTAATAGAGAAAATAATACCTTAATGAACCTTGAAGAAGGAAAGAAAATACATCACCCATAAAGACAAGAGAAATTTAAGTAATACAAGATGACCTCTCATTGATAAGTTCTTACTTTTCCATCCGGTAAACTTCAACTGAAATCGTTTCTCCAAATAGTGCCAAAAAGAAAGACGTTAATGATTACCTCTTATAGGAAGACCTAACTAGATAAAGGAATTTGGATAAATTTGCAGTTAAGAGCATGGATTGTGTTTGCCAACCATGACTGATTCAAATTAATGTCAACCAACAAACTTATGTGAAAATTGATTTTCACTCTTAAAATAAGTTCAAAAATAATCACATTTATTAACTCTAATATTTTCCCAACATTTATCATCAATTAATAAAGTATCATCTGCAAATTGCAATGTGGAACTTGAAATTGAGCCTAAATCCAACTCCTCGTCAACGCAGTACCCCTTGTACAAACCAACATCATTGATATCGTCAACAAAACATTTAGGTTTTCTGCTGCAATCAAGAACAAAACGAAGATAATGAGATTAGTTGTAGGATTATCATTGACTACGACACACGTTAAAGTAGAGTTTAAGCATTCTACGATCCATTTTTCCCATTTAATTAAAAACCTCATTTTGATTATCATTGTGTTCAAATATTCTCACTAAACTAAATCACGAGCCTATTTGAAATCAACTTCAAACATAATCAAATCCTTTTTCAAATTTTTAGCATAATCCACCGCATCAATTGACACAAGTATACCCTGCGAAATTTGATATCCTTTCAGAAAAAGTTTATTGGGATTCATTAATCACCTTGTCAATAATTAATTTAAACATGTTCGTCAAAACTTTAGCCAAAACTGTATACGAACATCTAACTGAAGAGATTGTTAATCTTTGAAAACTAGCTACTTAAGGAACTAATATTATAAAAGTGCATATATAACCTTTAACTAACTCTTCACTTGAATAAAAATCAAAACAAAACTTCAAAATTATCCTTTAATTTCTAGCTATAACTTTTTTGAAAACCCAAAATCAATTATGTTTAGACGTGCTGTTAAAAGTAACATAATCAAAAACAACTTGAATCACCCCTCTCACTAAAAGGTCTTTTCCATCCTAAAACCATAAATGAGAAGCTTAAACAGAGGTGACGATGAATCGCAACCTCTGATGTAGTGAAGTGGAGGATACTTGTAAGGTTAACCCTTTAATGCTCAAGTCATTATACGAAGGAGAAGAGATAAATGAATCTATATCTGAAATATGTTACCTTTATTTGGAACTTGATCTATATATAGAGGGAAAAAATAATGAACCAACTATTTACCCGTCGTTCTCTGTGAATGATCGTTGGATGTGTTTTACGGTTGAGATCTATTGGTATCATAGAAATAACTATCTTCACTCGTTAGGAAGATTTTTGATTGTCTGGGACCTTTAACGGAATGCGTGTAGAGACGGTGCGGTATGATTAGTTCTTCCAGGATCTTCTTGGTCGGCCAAGAACAGTTGCCCCTCAAACCCTTGCCGAAGCATGAGTAGGCATAGGCTTGTTGTTATGACTCCAGATGACTACCATAACCTAATTATTTTAGGTACACGGGTGAAGATCACATAAAATTTTAAGGAACCATGCATTATATATGCCATAATCCATATATCTTTTTGTAGGTATCGTCGTGACGGTTCTTGGGAACCTAAGTTATTGAGTATTGTGTATGATAGATTTAGACGTGTTTGGTGAAGTCTTTTTCCTTCTGTAATGTAGTTTCTTTCTAGGGATAAGTATTCTATTTCCCTTTTATAAGTCTTCTCTTTATCTTGGTAGTTTTATTGGATTTATGTAACTACAAAGTTAGTGCATTATGACCAAGAAATCACAAAAAAGAAATAATATGTCTCAAAAGTATACTCCATTTTCTTGAATGGTGACTGTTTACTCTTTCGCTGCTTATGTTTTTGCCAAACCATACAATTTTTATGGTGTTCTATAGAGGTAGGCTTATCCTCTGATTCGGGAATAAAAAATATCGGTTGGTGAAGTTCATCAATAATATAGGATATGTTGGTAAAACCTCATTTTTTGGAAGAGAGAAGAAACATTTTTGGTAAATTTTAAACTTTTCGAGTTTTGTGCCACCGTTGCCTCAAACCTATTTGATCTTCAGTGTGATTTAGATGCTTTGACCTTTGGTGCAACTGGTCACTAGGAGGCTTTTTGGATTGACTGGTTTCGTGTTGAAAATCAATGTATGAAGGATAGTATCATTGACCTAAGGCTTCAACGGAACATGTGCATATGTGAAGCAAAGGAAGTTTTTGCCTCCCATTCTAGGGTGAAGGATGCCTTGCTTCCCTTGAATCTCGTTGACCCTCTATCTGACTAGGTGGCTTAGTTGGTGAAGAATATAGAGGCTTTTCACAGAGAATTAGAACTCTTGTTCTCTAACAACACTTCGTTATCTCAATAGTTAGTTAATTGTACGAGTTTGACCCTTGAGGCGATCCTGCAGTCATTTGAAAATGATTTGGACCAAATAGAGTATTCTCACCATCCTTTGGCACTTTCGAGGGAGAAAAATTTCGGAATCAAGTTGTCGTTGATAATAAGGTTATTTCTCTATGAAAGTAGTCTTGTCAAAGTGCCAAAGACTCTCCTCTATATTTTTTTTGTGGTAGTTATTTTTTGGTACACTACAATAGGAAATGTATATAGAATGCTTCTTATATTGAATGGAATGCATTTATTACCTATTTGAGGTGCTTTTGTATTATCATGAGTGCATGGCTTTTAATTTTATCTTTTTACAAATGTACGTTGTCTACCCTCGAAGTTAGTTGGTCGACATTGTGACAATGAAAGAAAGGATGTGAATTTATTACTTTTGGTAACTATTTTGAGACGTTTGGCGCGATTTTTGATGCATAGCTTCAGATCTTTGTGAAATTGTGAGGTCTCCTCATTGGACGTCACTAGGGTCATTCCCGACCAAGGGTTGGTTCTCCTTCCTCCATCGAATGAAAACCAGGTCAGAGGTAGAAGGATTTCATACCCACCACGACATCTGGAGTGGCTAGCAATCAGACGAAGGCGGTTCGTGATTGCATGTGGGGAATTGATTACTTTAGACAAACGTACAAAAGGTCTCTAACAACACTCATGAATTTCCTTTATCTGAACATGCAAAGTGTCTCCAATAAAACCCCTCACTTTATGTAGGAATTTGATTGTTTTAGTCGAATGTATAAAGAGTCTTTGATAGCACCCCAAAATTTAAATGGGGAGTTGATTGATTTAGCTTGACTTACAAAGCGTCTCCGACAACACCATTAACTTTATATGGGGAATTGATTACTTTATCCATACTTACAACACCCTGACTTTATATGGGGAGATGGTTACCTTAGTCGGACGTACAAAGCGTCTCCGACAGGCGATAACACCCTTGACTTTATGTGTATTGGGCATCAATGTCTTAATTCGTACCTCGGCTATGCATATTTACAAATAAATAATGTCTTAGAAAACATCACTTCATCTTGCTATTGTTGAGTGATATAAGCATATAAATGGTAAATGGCTTAAGCAAGGATTTTAGTATTATTGAGGAACAAAAAATGTAACCAGGTGGGGTGATTGTCGCTTATTTATTCACTTTTTGTGGCATCTTTAGCCGCTTTTTGGAGGGTTTATGCCCATCTTGTTGAGTTATCCGATGAGGGAAGTGACGTTGACCTCCATGGTTATGCCTTCTCCCTGATCATTTTGGAGAGCATTGTATATTATTTTTTATCTTTCCAAATCAACATTAATGGTGTCCGATTATCCTTGTAAATTGTGGTATTTCAGTTTGAGATGGACCAACTAGGCAACAACGTTTAGCATGGCCGCAAATGGTCGTCCTAAGATTCAATTGTATAAACTCCTGCAAGGAAAACCAAGAAAATGAAAACATAGCGCCAAAATGTCTTCCCTGTTGCCAACATAAACTATTAGTTCCATATATCCCCAGGGTTGGGTTGTGGCTATGTTGAAAGCTTGGAGGTTTGAGACTTAGCATACCAATCATTTGCTTCAATACAAGTCCATCTTCTAGAATAAATTTGAGTACATGGTGTCACAGGAAAAACTGCCATTGATGAGGATTCGAGACACGTCAAACTTCCCAATTGTGAACATGACCAAGAAGGGGAAAACTTGATTCAGGATACCTCTGACTTTTCCAAGTTCCAGAATCCCAGCATTGGACGGTCGAGAATTTTTGCAAACTTGTTTCCTTCTTTACGGTAGACAACCATCATCTTTGTGATCTTCCTTTTCATCGTCCCTTTGGAGGGGAGATTCGTATGAGGAGCTCCTCTTGTAATGGCACCAATATAGGAACATTTGCCTTTGTTGGCCTCTTTGTTCTTCTCACTTGTCCTTGTTGTGGTAGCCTTTATGGGGGATTTACCTCCAGGAGATTCTTCTATGTTTTTCTTTCCTCCTTCATTTATTCAATCATCTGACCCTTCTTTATAAAATCTTCAATGGAATTCTTCCGTCGGATGCAATCATCAGATTTGTGGTCATGGTTATTTTGTAATCGTTAGTATTTTGATCTATCTGTATGAGATATCTCTCTGACAGGATAGGGAGGTTTGATTCACACCTTTCTGAAATTTAGTGTTCACACACTATGGATAGATCCTCTCACGAGAGAATGTTGGCGGGTGTATCTGTCATATCTCCCTTGCATGTTTCAGTCATAATCATCTTGACGTCGGTGATATTATTTTCCAGATGTGTGACCAGACTGAGACTCATTAGACGTGGGGTTACCGAAACCTGTGGTAAGTTTTTCTTCTATAAACATAAACGGTTTGGCCATAGTCAACATCTCTTGAACATATTTGAATTTCCTCTTTCCCAAAATTTACCTTAAAGGATGGTCGCTCAGAAGGCCGTTATAAAAAATCCAACAATGCAAGCCTTCTTGAGCCTCATCTAATTCAATTGAGTATTGAGTGAATCATCGATAAACAACACAAGGTTTGCCTCTACTTTTGAATGAACCCTGTTACAGTATCCTCAATGATGGGATGTCACTTCCCGGAAATGAATTGCACCAAAAACCTCTTAAAAAATTCCACCCAAGAATCAATGCATCCATCAGATATGTCGTGGAACCATAACCGAGCTAGTACGACCAAGGTTAGCGCGAACAACTTGAACTTAGAAACATTTTTGGCACCAAAGTAACTCAATTGTTCTTTTATTAGATGCATGTGTTCATCAAAATCTCCTTTTGCATCATAATCAGTTAGTGTGGGTAGTTTATCCACAAACTTTTTGATCCTACTTTCCAAAATTCGTAACGAAAGTGGGTGCCTTGGCTGCAAGGGAGGGAACATTGTAGAGGCTTTTTTCAAGGCGTTGAAGCCTTTCTTCAATATCATTTGAGTTTTGTTGTCGAACAATGTTGAATAGATCGTTCAGTAACTCGTTTGTGCCCTGTACGTCGAGGTTTGCTTGCAGCGAGTGAAAGCCAAGTTAGGTTCCATGTTGCGTAGTTGGAATCAGAATAAGAGTCTCCATTGGATTGATTGAAATTGATCTTGCCAATTCTGAAACTTGAATTTGATTCGGATGTGAAGGAACTAACATTCTAGGATCTGCGACGTTCTTTTGTGGAGGAAAAGGCGGTTGATTACTTGTTGTTAAGGCATCAACGACAACTTTCCATGCGGCTGTGGATCTGGTAGTCATTGATCCAACCATATGAAGATGAAAATCGATGATCCAAAGATCTTGAAGAAGTGAGACTGAAGTTTTGCTAAGTCGAATCAGAACCCGATAAATCTTCGCGTTTGATTCCGATTAATTGCTCTGATGATCAGAAGGAGTTATAAACTACGAAAGTCGAATAGCGAACACAAATTCATGTAAATCATATGAATCAAGAATCGATTCCCACATACGGCGCCATTGATCCGTCCTGGAACCATAAATGAGAAGCTTAAACGAAGGTGATGATGGATTGCAGCCTCTGGTGTTGTGGAGTGGGGTACTTGCAAAGTTAGCACTCTAATGTTTAAATCAGTATACCTTGATTTGACGCTTGCTCTCTATATATAGAGCGAAGAAATAATGAACCAAATATTTGCTTATTCTCTACGGATGATTGTTGGATGTGCTTTACGCTTGAGATCTCTTGAGATTGTAAAAATAACTATCTTCACTCATTAGGGAGAATTGTGACGAACTGAGACCTTTATTGCAATTCAGGCAGAAACGACGCAGTAGAATTAGTTCATCCGGAATTTCTTGGTCGACCCACAATAGTTTTTTTTTTATAAATTTATGTGAGTTGACAATGAGGGCTCACCATGATCACAATATATCAATATATCTCGTGGGTTAACAAGTACCAGATATTCTCACACTAATAATCAAATGAAAATTTAACTCATAATCTTTCGAGAGAACCAACTTCTTACGAATTTAGCCAACATTCATTTTATTGCTTTATTGTTGGATTTTTAATTTAACGTGTTAAACTTTTGTGTAATATTCAGCTAGTATTAAAAAGTATATAAAAATCTAAATAATAATAATAATAATAATAATAATAATAATAATAATAATAATAATAATTTGTTGACATAAATACATTTTTTTAAAATATTATTTATAAATATGAGATTAAAGTAATATAATCTTATACAATTATCTAATAGAATTTGTAATTTAAAATAAAGATATGATTTAATAGGATACATTGGTATACAAATATTTTACCCATGTTTCTCTTATAAATATATATAAATATCAATAAATACATCAAAATCACTTAAATGCACATCTAACTAACATTCTGACGAATATAAGTCAAAAACATATTATATTTATCCATCCAACATATCTATTATTATCCTTAACCACTATTTTAAATAGAAAAGTAAAATAAAAGAGATTTTATCCAAAATAGACATGAAAGGGTGATGGTCTCTTTTGATTTATAAAGTAGTTTTTAAAAAAAAAAATACCAGTAAATTAATTATTATGATTCCTAATTCTAGTTATGAAAATGTACCAACTTTAAATATAAAAATATTTGAAAGATCTATGATGTTTAGCCATTATCAAGTCGAACATGAGTGATTACAATTAAATATATACATGATAGAGTGTAAGTTTTTAAATAAATATGATTAAAGTTAACTATTGCATGTTTTCCTTTTAAAAATATAAGTTATTTTGTCTATTAAAAAAATATATTAAATATTATTAGTAGGGATGTTCAAATTCAAATCAATCCAAATAAAAATTATAAATTGATCCAAAATAATCGAAAACTACAAAAGAAAAAAAAATGGAAAATAGAGAAAAATGAGAAGAAACACGTGCAATATAGACATAGTACATTGACCGAGGATTAATAATTAAATAAAAAATAGAGAAAATTTTAATTTATAGATACATTTAATGATTAATGTATCTGATATATATATATATATATATATATATATATATATATATATATATATATATATATATATATATATATATATATATATATATATATATATATATATATAATCTGACCTGATCAGAAGGGATCTTTCAGTGATGAGGAGCTATGGTGGTGAACTGAGGGGTGTACCTGCATGACACTCTGATGCCAAAGTGAGAAAGTGCAAGTACATAATAGGTAGAGAAGAGAATAAAATTCAGAATACCCGACCCTCTGGAGAAAGACGGTATTTATAATGTGCCCCCAGCGCTGAGCTAAGGTTCTCCCATGAGCTGGATTAGCTAGGCCCAAGGAAGAACTACCAAGGACTACGTAGGAGCAGGTAAGACCTAACATGTGGTGTTGCCCTAGGTCCAACTGCCCCTACATATCAGGATATAATAGTGGACAGTTGGATGACGTGGATCACGTGGGGGAGACACTCTCCCCACGTCTCATTGTATTGGGCCATGGACCGTGTCCGACGACTGGGCCTCTGCCCGAAGCATACTGCGTTGGCCCAATCCAGAATAAGAGCCCCCCAAGTCGCAACTCTGAAGCGGAGAGATGACTTAAGAGTAAGCATGTCGGGCAGGAGGTTCATGGTGCGCGAAGCCAATGGATGTCGAGGACACTTGCCCATGTTTGTCGAGATTTGTCTAAAGCCAACGCTGGCGAGGCCTCGTTGGAACTTCGATATGTCGGGAAGAACTACCAGTTCGGGAGGAGTTGTGATCGAGTGGACTATCAGCGTCTTTGCGGTATCGAGGACGTGAATGCTCGATGTTGTCGTGGTGTCAATGAGGTATGTGTCTGTGTTTTTAAGGTGTCGAAGATAAGTGTGCTCGGTATCACTTGAGGTTCCCAAGAGTGACATGTTTGTCTTTTCATTTCCCTCCATAATGGCATTTAACGCGCGTCCCTTCGTTTTTTGTGTGACGGCGCATTAAATGTCAAACTGCCTAGGGGAATATAGGTAGCCTAGGCAATGAATGCGTAGGCACGCCCTCCGACGTGGGAGTCTATAAAAGGGTTTTGAGGGAGCTTATCCTCACTTTTCACTTTTCAAATCTCCTTTTATGTTCATCAAACGCTCCCTTTCTCTCACCGGAAACGCATCACAGCCGTCGTCGCCTCCGCATCGTCACTTCGTCAGAAAATATGTCAAGTAATGTTTTTTCTTTTTCTAGTAAATTATATTTAATTTGTTATTCCCACGGTGGTTTTCCCACAGGAGTAGCCGAGGAGGCCCTTCCTCGGGCATATTTTGGGAGAATTTTGATGAATGGCCCGGGCACCTCTTAGGGTTGCTATGAATATGCCGGGAAATCTCACGAATTTCCGTTGAATCTCTCAGGCATTGTTTGAATGTCCCGGGAACCTTTTCGGGTTTTCCATGAATGTCTCGGGTATCTCTTGATGAATGTCTCGGGCGTCGTTTGAATGTCTCGGACATCATTTGATGATTATCTCGGGCATTCTTTGGTTTAAGATGAGTGTGTCGGACATCTCTCTCCCCAGTTTCGTCCCTCGCCCTTTCACTTGAACTACGGTGGAAGGGTGAAGTTAATGCGACGTCGAATTCACCAATTTCCTTTGCTTTTCAGGTAACGTGGATCAAAGAGCCGAGGATGTCCATGTGGAGGATGTCGACATAAAAGTGGACGAGAAAGACTGGGACGAACAAGAACCTTTCATGGACAAGAATGTTCCCACCGCCTCCAGGGATGTCGATCTATCGTGGGTCGGGAAGGAACCGTTGGACATGGGTTCGCGCTTTATCCAAGATCACCGTACTGACCATATGATAGTGGAGGACTTGGCCTCGGGGGAACCTCACAAATGGGAGTGTTATGCCCCTCTCCCCGAGAAATAGATCTGCCCGACCTTTCAGGGAACGCGGTTCTCGATGTATGAGTTTGCTTTTAGAGAGGCGGGGATCTGGCTTCTTTTCACCAGTTTTCAGGCGGGCATCTTCAGGAGGCTCGACCTGGCTCCTTCTCAACTTCATCCTAATGCTATTGCATTCGTTCGGGCGTTCGAACTGGTATGCTAGCATCTCGAGATCGACTGCACCCTACCCCTCTTTTTCCGGGTCTTCCACCTGCAGCGGTCGAGCGACATGAGCGACACAGCTAGGTTTCCTTCAAGCAGCCGATGAGGCTTTTCAGGATATACCATGATTCTATCCGAAATTTCAAGGATAGATGGTATACGGTGAAGCCCCTCACTTCGCGTGCTCTGGACTGTATCTATAGTACGCAACAAGATGCTAGAGGCGAGGAATGTCTCGTGTCGGCCATTCCACTTGAGTGGAAACAAAATCATTTCAATTGGCCGATCGACCCCTTCTGCGTGAAGCCTGAGAACCTGGGCCCCGAGGACACGGAGGCCTATGAAAAATTAGTGGCCTATGTCCAGAGTTTCACCCTTTCTCAATGTGTGGACCAGCTAAACAATCCCATTTTGGATGACGATGGGGTGCCCCTCTTCGATGTTCGACTGATAAACACCAAAGTCGTGCTCGAGTGTAAATCGGACGGGGAGTCTCTCCGTCTTTTAGGTAGTTTGTGTTCGCCTCTTTTTACCTTTGTTGGTTTTATTCAACTAGTTGAATTACTTTTTCTTTTTGCAGCTGCCATGCCTAGCCTCAAGGATCGTGTCTTGAAGCTGGCCAACAAAGGCGTGAGAAAGGCTCCGAAGAAGGCTAGCATGAGTTGTGTCCTCCAGGTGACTACTGAAGATGTTGGTGGCTCGGGGACCCCTACTCCCCCTCCAAACTCTCCTCACGTCTTGGTGATTCCCGTCAGCCCAGTTGTCGAGCATGAAACTCCTCCTCCCAAACGCCAACGTGGTGAAGGTTCATTGAGCCAGGCTGCTGCTACGAGCGATGGTCCATCTGAAAGTTAATGGACTTACCTCCTGCCTTCTTTCCATCTCCAATAGAAACTTTTCAGCGCTGAAGGTTTCGTCGGGGTATCAAATGTTGAATCCAAGGCTATCCTCGACATGGACAAGGAGACCAGACGGATGAATTTGTCTCAGGACATCGTTGTTGTCATAAAGGTCATAGAGACGACATTGGTCCTGTCCAACAATACTTATCCACTGTCCGAGCTGTAGGTCGTGAAGGAGGCGCTTAAATCAACAAAGATCAAGAGGGAGCAGCTTTCGCACGACTTCTTCAACTATATGGAAAAGCACAAGCTCCGGGAGGGATTGATGATCGAGTTGTGAGAGGTCAAGCTCGAACGAGACACTCTGCTGGACAAAAACAAAAAACTCAAGGATAAAAAGGCTGAGTTTGATGAGGCTACCGAGGAGAACCAGCGGATAGGCTCGAGGGTGGCCGAGCTAGAAAGCATGATTGCCCCTGTCGAGGAATAAAGCGAAGAAGACAAGGTTATGAAGAATCAGGGCGATTTGATTGCTCGGATCATGCAGCTGGAGCACGATTGCGTGGGAACTCTCAAGTTTGGTTTTGATAATGTTGTCGACCAGCGGGGACAACCTTCAACTATGAACTGGCTGACAGGGAGATTGTCTGTCCGTTCGTTGGCTCGGGTGACGAAGAAGAGGAGGGGGCGAGGACAATGAATAGGTACGGCTTGTGCGCCATGGTCTTTTGTCAGCCTACGTGCCGTTTGTTTTCTTGGCCTGCATGGCACTTTGTACTTGGGCGCAACCCCCTTTTTTGTAACTTTGTGTCAGTCAGGTTTTGGTCGATTTATGCAATGCAATGAAATGAATTTATATTCTAAGTGTTTTTTTAATCTTAACTTGTGTATGTGACCTTGTTGCTCGACTTGATGGACTCGACAGTTTAGGGAACTGACGAAGTTAAGGGTTTTACGTCTGCGGATAAATAGGATGAGGGCCGCGATCGAGGCCTTGATCCCGTGGCTTGGGTTTTCCCATCGCGAGTTAGTGCCTTGTCGATGTGGTACTGCGATGTTAGAGTTCGTTTGAAGTATCCTCTATCGATGAGGGTCATTCATGTCTCTCAGGGGTGTTGTCCTTCCTTTTGATTGAGATGGAGAGTCATGGTTGTACCTTCCATGATCTTGTGGTCGCGCTATTATCTAGTTGTAGTATTGCTTGAGTTTTTAAGCGTTCCAGGGTCGAGCAAGTTCTTCTCCTTCTAGGTTCTCGAGGTAATATACCTCGTTGTCCGTCTTGTCTCGGACTCGGTACGGGCCTTCCTAGTTCACGACTAGCTTGCCCTCTCGTAGATTTTTTTGATTTCATCGTAGGACGAGGTTGCCGATATGGAATTATCTTTTAATGACTTTTGCGTTGTGGCGCGGGGCCACATTTTTTTCAAGGATGCTCCGCGAAGGGTCACTTCAGACCGTATTTCCTCTACGAGGTTGAGCTCAACCTGCATGGATTCGTTGTTCAGTTCCTCGTCGAGGGGCGCTTCCGTCCGCCGCAAGGGTTCTCGAATCTATACCAGGATGACCGCCTCAGTTCCGTAGGTTAGCTGGAATGGGGTATCCCCGATCATTGAATGCGGGGTCTTGCGATAGGTCCAGAGTACGCTATGTAACTCCTCGACCCAAGCCTTTTTTCGCTTCGCCTAGTCTGCATTTCAAACCTCGTAAGATTACCATGTTGGCCACCTCTGGTTGACCATTATTCTGGGGTGTTCAACAGTTGTGAAGTGTTGTTTTGCGCCCAGATTGGCGACGAAATCTTGGAACCTTCTGTTTGTGAACTGTGTTCCGTTGTCGATGACAAGGACCTGGGGTATGCCGAAGTGGGCGAGTATGTTTTTGTGTTGTAATTTTAGCAAGGTCTTCGGCCTCGATCCACTTTGTGAAGTAGTCGACGCTGATGATAAGATATTTGTTTTGATAGGATCCGGTCACGAAGGGCCCAAGGATGTTCATCCCTCACCAAGTGAAGGGCCACAGGTAGGACGGGGTCTTAAGCTCGTTAGGGGGAGCTAGGTGCATGTCCCCGTGTCTCTGACATCTTTCGCATCTCTTGACGTGCTCTTTTGCGTCGTACTGCATCGTCGGCCAATAGTAACCTGCTCGGAGCGCTTTCCGTGCTAGGGATTTTCCTCCGAGATGTTGAGCGTTAATTTCTCTGTGGATTTCTCCCAGTATATCGGGGACCTTTTCTTTGTCGACGCATTTGAGTAGTAGGATGGAGAATCCTCGTCGGTAGAGTTTGCCTTCGATGAGGACGGAAGAGAATGCACTTATCTTGGTCGCGATGCCTCTTTTGGGTCGACCGGCAGTTTGTCTTTCGTGAAGTAATTGTAAATGAGAGTCATCCAATAGTTGGCGTCACCGATGGCGTTCACATCAAGTGGCGGGGAAGGTTTCTTGATGCTTGGTCGTGGTAGGATTTCTTGGATCACAGATTTGTTTCCACCCTTCATCCGTGTGCTTGCCAGTTTAGACAAGATGTATGCTCGTGTGTTGTGCTCGCGCGGAACGTGTTGGACTTCCCATGAGTTGAAATTTTCCAATTTGTGTTTGACAAGGGCCAACTATTCGATGAGATTGTCGTTTTCGGCTAGTACTCTCCCCGTACCTGGGAAGCTACGAGCTGCGAGTCGGTGGAGATTTTTACTTCCTTTGCCCCTATGTCTTTGGCCAGCCGTAGGCCTGCCAGGAATGCTTCGTATTCCACCTGGTTATTTGAAGTCGGGAAGGCTAAATCTAGCGACACCTCAATCAAGATGTCGTCTTTGTTCTCGAGGATGATACCTGCACCGATCCCTGTCAAAATGGAGGCACCATCCATGAAGATCGTCCATTTGTGGGCGCTGCTAGTCGGGGTCAGGTGAAAAGTCATTTCGGCGACGAAGTCGGCCAGGACCTGTACCTTAAGGCCTTCTTACTTTTGTATTGGATGTCGAACTCTGGCAGTTCCAAAGACCATTTCAACATCCTCCCGGCAATATCTGGTCGTTCGAGCAGCTATTTTATGGGTTAATCTGTTCGGACTTTAATTGTATGGGCGAGGAAGTAATGTTGCAATCTCCTCGCTGCGTTTATCAGGGCCAGAGCAACCTTTTCAATCTGTTGGTAATTGAGTTCGAGGCCTTGTAGGGCTTTGCTCGTGAAGTAAATAAGTTTCTGCGCGTCGGTTGTTTCGCGGATGAGGGTTGCGTTGACTGCCTCAGTGGCCACAAACATGTATAGATATAATGTTTCCTTTTCTTGAGGTTGTGACAGTACTGGTGGTTCGGAAAGCGTTTTCTTAAGGTGAAGCAATGCTTTTTCGCACTCCTCGGTCCATTCGAAGGTGGCTTCTTTCTGTAGTAACTTGAAGAAAGGGAGTACGTGTTATGTTGATTTAGCAACGAAACGAGATAGGGAGGCGAGTATCCCGTTGAGGGAATGGATGGATCTTTTCGAATTTTTTGGTGTCGGGAATTCCGAAAATGCCCGATACTTGTCGGGGTTGGCTTTGATCCCTCATTCTGTGAGGTAGAAGCCAAGGAACTTCCTTGTCCGTACGTTGTATGTGCATTTTTCTAGGTTGAACCTCATTTTGCACCTCCTCGCCTATTCGAAGACCTTCCATAGGTGTTGGGCATGGTCAAGCTCCTCATGCAATTTCACAATCATGTCATTCATGTAGACCTCGAGCAAGTCCCCGATCTCTCCTTGGAAGACTTTGTTGATCATGCGCTTGTATGTAGCTCCGATGTTCTTCAGCCCGAAAGGCATAACATTGTAGAAGTGATTACCCGTCGGGGTCATGAAAGCCGTGTGTCGCTTGTTCGTATCCGTCATGGGGATTTGGTTGTATCCGCTGTATGCATCCATGAAGGACAAGAGTTTAAAACCTGCAGAATTGTCTACTAATTTATCAATGTTAGGTAAAGGGAAAACATCTTTGTGACATGCCCTATTAAGATCCGTCTAATCAACGCACATTCGTCATTTTCCATTATTTTTCATAACAAGAACTACATTAGAGAGCCAGGTTGTGTACTGGGCTTCAGAAATAAAATTTGCCTCTAAGAGGTCTTTTACAGCCTGCCCGGCAGCCTCCACTTTCCCGTGAGATTGTTTACGCCTACATTGTGCTACGACCCTAATTGACAGATCTATGGCTAATTGATGGAAGAAGGTCTCGGGGTCAAGACCAGACATCTCAGTAGCGCTCCATGCGAACAGGTCTGTGTTTTCTCTGAGGCAGTTTGCAAGTTGCTCCCTTGTCGCCGACGGGAGTCCAGTCCCAATCTTCAAACTTCTGTCGGGGTCGTCACCTAGAGGGACGAGCTCGAATTCTCTGTCGGGGATTGGACGCACTGGGTGGGTTAGAGCTTGCTTGTTGGTGGGGGCCTGGTCTTCAGTGTCGTCTTCGCCGAGACGACTGTCGAGGTCGATGGAATTGACCCATGGGGAAGGTGGTTTCTCCTCTACTCGATGTTTCTTATTGCCCTTGGAGGTGTTGATCACTGTCTGTCCTTTAATTGTCGCATCGTAACATCTTCGAGTTGCCTCGATGTCCCCGTGAATTGTGACTACGTGGCCCAACTTGGTGTAGTATTTCATCTTCAAGTGGACCGTGGAAGGCACTGCAGTCAGCTCGACTAGGGTGGGTCATCCAAGAATGCAATTGTATAGTGAAGGGGATTCGATTACCAAGAACTGGACTTTGACTTCCCTGACTGTCTCATTTTCCCCGAAAAGAACGAGGAGCTCTACGTATCCCCACAACCTCGTAGTATCCCTATTGAATCCCTAGAGGCCAAATCCAACGTACGAGGATAGGTTTGTCTTGTCCAGCTTGAGGGTCTTGAACATGTGGGCGTACATGATATCCACAGAGTTGCCTTGGTCGACCAGAATGCATCGGACGTTGAATCGCGCCATTTTTTCCCTTATCGGTAAGGGGATGTTTGAGTTAGGTGACCCGCCCAATAGTTATTCCAGGAAAAAAGATACGGGGTTGGATTTTCCCTGAGTCTTGTTCAATTTTGCCAGTTGGTCTGGTGTGGTTAGTAGGAGCTCGTTGAACTTCCTTTTCACGGAGATTGCGGCGTTCTTGTTGTTAGCTCCGCCTCCAGAGATTACTAAGGTTGCTGGGAAGTTTTCCCACAGGTTGTGTGCAGCTAGATGTCCTTTTGTATGGATGTCGGGGAGGAAGAAATCTTCGGGACTTGATACAAAAAGGGCTACCGGGAAAGGAGAATCGTCGGACGGGGTGTCCTCGCGGCTTCTTTTTTGCGGCTTAGGCCTCATGTCGGGGTGTATCGTTCCACTTGGTGTACTGCTTGAGGTGGCCTTATTTGATCAGGGTCTCAATTACGTCTTTCAAATGAACACAATCTTCATTTACGTGCTCGTGGCTTCTATGGAAGCGATAATACTTGGATTTGTCGGTGTGGGGTCTGGGTGCTATCGGTTTGGGGAACCTCACCCTACCCTGTTTGAATTATGAATTGATGCATTTGGCGAGGATGCGCTCGTGGGGAGCAGTCAACAATGTGTATTTGGAGAAGCGCTCGGCTGGTCCTCTTCCTTTGCGGGCCTCGCGGGGTTTGTCATCTCTCTGCTTCTCCCCGGTGTGGCGAGGGGGAGTGTAATCCTCGTGTTTGGAGCTTTTGGCGTCGTCCTGGCCGCGGTTGCTCTGAATGTTGTAGACGACCTGTTTCTCCTCGTACCTAATGTACGCTTGGGCTTTGTGTAGAAGTTCATCGAGGGTGCGGGGATACCCGATCCCTACTGCCCGACTGAGCTCGCTTCCGGGGAGGAGTCCCTTCTCGAGGAGGTACTTCTTCATGTAGTCGGTCGTATCTATCTCGACAGCTTCTTGGTTAAACTGCTCAATGTATGAACACAATGTTTCATTTTTCCCCTGTATGATGGCTTCAAGGGTAGCTTCTGTTTTTGGGTGACATCGAGAGGCTGTGAAGTGCTTCAGGAACGTCGATTTCATGCTTCTTCAGGATGAGATAGATTTTGGGACCAAAATTTTGTACCATGCCATTGCTCTTTTCCTAAGAGTCGTGGAGAATAAACTACATTTGACGTTTCCCCCAACGTAGTTGTGGTAGTCTAGTATGGCATTGATGTTGTCGATGTGGTCATCAGGGTCGGTTGTCCCATTGTACGTCACGAGGTGAGAGGGTTTCTCCATGCCCGCTGGGAGTGGAGTCTCCATGATGGCCAGAGAAAGTGGGCAGCTAGGCTCGTCGTCATCGCTCCTCAGGGGTGAGTAATCATCATTCCTGGGGCTCTAGTCGCGTCGAGGAGATTTCCTTGGCTGGCCATTCGACCGTTCGGGGCGCCCCCTGGCTTTGTTGTTCTTCGACTTAGGGGAGCATCGTCCTAGTCGAGGAGGGGAGCGTCCGCGCTTCTTGGTGGCCTCGGGTTGACGTCTCTCGGGCTGAGGTCTACGACCACGCCGAGGAGAATCTGTTCGGTGCTCCATCTCCAGTGTTATGATCCTCTCCTACTGCTGAAATAGCATGATGTTTGTCTGGTTGAGTGCGTTCGCCATAGCTATGATTGTGGCATCACCCTCGACTGGTATCGGGATGGGTTGAAAGGAAGCGCGAGCTGAGGTTTGGGAACGTCGTTGTCCTCGGGTTCAGGTGAGAGGGTGGCAGGTTGTTCGTCTCTTACGTCGGACTCATGAGTGACATATTGATCTTCGTCCCCACCTGTGGTGTAGTCGACGAGGCCAAGGGCGCGGTTGTCGCCGTGTTCGCTGGTCATGCTGGATGGTTGAGGAGATGAGGTGAAGTTTTGGTCGTCTGTTTCAAAAGACGGGGGAAAATTTTAAGTTCCCACAGACGACGCCACTGATCTTACCTGATCAGAAGGGACCTTTCAATGATGAGAAACTATGGTGGTGAACTGGGGGGTGTACCTGCAAGGCACTCCGATGCCAGAGTCAGAAAATGCTAGTACGTAATAGGTAGAGAAGAGAATATAATTCATAATACCTGACCCTCTGGTGAAATAAGGTATTTATAATGTGCCACAAGCGCTGGGTCATGGTTCTCCCATGGGCTGGATTAGCTAGCCCAAGGAAGAACTGCCAAGAATTGCGTAGGAGCAGATAAGACCTAGCACGTGGTCCTGCCCTTGGTCCAACTACCCCTACATATCAGGAGATAATAGTGGACAGTTGGATGACGTTGATTACGTAGGGGAGACACTCTCCCCACGTCTCATTATATTGGGTCATGGACCGTGCCCGACGACTGGGCATCTGCCCGACGCATACTATGTTGGCCCAGTCCAAAACAATATATATATATATATATATATATATATATATATATATATATATATATATATATATATAATGCAGAAAGCAAAAACGGTTTTGATACATGTGTGGTTGTTGTTTGTTGACCTGAGAATTTAGTGTTTTTAATTATTAGGATTCAATCATGTTTCTTAATCTTCTTAGAGAAGAAGTCAAGTCAGTGCAATGTGTGATTTTCAATCAATTTTAAAATCTGCAGGAAAATGCCAAGTGAAATTAATTGGCTTCCAAAATTTCAATATTAACATTAAATTTCAGTATACAAGTAGACAACTGTATTTGATCACCAAAAATGTCTCAATTATGTTATTGGTTTATTTTAACAAATGTTTTCATCCTCTATTTTATAAATTAATATTTTGATCATCTAGTTTTAATTTTTCTAGTGTTTTGACTCACTCGTCTTATGTTGAGTCCATTATGATGATCTAACGCACTTATTAATGTTAATTAATAAAAGTGTTATTTAATAGAAATAAATTATTATTTAAAAAAATTAATTTAATAGTAAAATTAAGAGTTAAATATAGTTTTTTGTCTCTATAAATATCTCATTTTCATTTTTAAATCTTTATTAAAAAAATAATATATTTTAATTCCTATAAATTTCGTATGCATATAATTTTTGTCTATATTGTTTTCTAAAATTTTGAAAATGCTTAATTACTCTTAAATTTTTAAACTTTTGAATATTTTTTGTGTTTAAAATATTATAAAATATTTCTTTATTAAATTTTAGAATTTTTTAAAATAAGAAGAATTAAATATGATTTTTTTTTTTAAATTTCAAAATATAATAATAAAAGTAAAACCTCGATTTAGAAATTAAATTTTATGTTTTTTTTTACGAAAAACTTTTTATAACTAATTGTAACAATGATCAGAACCTCCAATGGCCGCTAACGTGGATCTTGAAGTCTGATCAGATGCTGAGGAGAATGAGTACCTGCAAGGTACTCCGATTTCAAAGTCAGAACAGGCAAAAAAGTTAGCAAGTACAAGTAAAAATGTATAGGGAATGATATTCGATACCTGACCCCCTCAAGTGAGAGGGTTTTATATAGAGAGTCCCAAATGTGTGGCCAACGATTCCTATTTTAAGGCCTGGATCGCGGATCCCCCGGAAATAGGTAACTGCCAGAACTTGACCGTTAGACGAGCAAACCTGGTCGTACTGAAGATATGTCTAGCACATAAGTATCCGAGCGGGCGACGTCTTGGCCGAATCTGGGTGATCTCTGCCTATGTCGAGCAGAGGTGAAGAGCGAGAAGAGGGAACCGACCGTGACCAGATATGGTAGACGAGTCTTGGTCGGTCAGCGGGCATGAATCTGGTGGGTCCCTTTGATGTTTGGGCTATTGGGCGGTTTCATGAGCAGGAGAGGATTGGGTCATGCCTAGTCGTTAGCCCAGTCCGAAATAGGAGCCCCCCAAGTCGTTGCTTCTGGTCGCAGAAGTGATGACTTAAGGGTGGCCGACTGTGATCGGGGTGAGGTTGAAACTAAAGATGTTGTCATTTCCCGACCTAGAGCGGATGAACCTGTGTTTGTTTGGTCGTTACAATGTGTTCGTTTGTACGAGGATCCCAATCGTTGTGCTAAAATGTTGTGTCACGCCTGCGCCTAGGGATGCGTGTGCATTTAATGTGTAATGATGACTACTCTACGACCGTCCCTAGGTAATGAGTGTGCCGCTTAAAGGCAGTAGGACTCACGTGCTCGTACATGTGCTAGTGGAGGCTATAAATATGACATTGGGCTTCAGCTTCACACTTTTCGCTCTTCGTTTCCTCACTCATTATAATCAAACGCTAGAAGTCCGCCGTCAACCACCGCACTTTCCGAGGAGAAAATCCAGGCATGCAAGAACTCACTCAAAACTTGTAAGTTTGTCATTTCTTGTCTGCGCAGGCTTTTGATTTTTGTAATAGAATAATTGCACGTGGTTAGGATGATGTTTAGGATCAATAGGACATATATTTCGAATTTTTAGGGTTTTTGATACGATGTTTTTCATCTTTGTATGGCGGTTTATGCACCGACGTCGTCACTGATGTGGTGTTTAGGGTTTGCGATTCGTTGTCTGTAGCGATCCTGTCCGGTGGCTTCAGTCGAACTTCAACTGGGGCTCTGGACTATAGCGTGGTCGCGCTTGTGGACAAATCGTTATGTTACCTCATTGTTTTCTCCCTTCTCCGTGTGACTTCTCGGTCGTTACGACGACCGTGACCTATTTTTAAATAAGGGCTTAGATCGAGGACATTGTTCTCGTTCCTTAGCACACCCTTTCACTTGATCAGCGGTGGAAGGGTGGATTTGATTTAAATTATCAAATTTACATTTACTTTCGCTGCTTTTCATGTGCGAGGATGTCGAACGACTAGTATATTCACATGGATGTTGAAAATCTCTCTAGCGACACCGCGTCTTCCCCCGTTGGTTCTAAAGAACCCTCATTGTCGGGAAGGAGTTTCGCGTCTCCTGACGACTCGGAGGAAACCACCTCGATTAAAGCTAGCTTTGCTGACTCCGAGGAGGGTGACAAAAAGGATAAAGATACACCAATTGAGGAATGGGTCGCCGAGGAGTCGATGAGCATTGTGTCTGTTTATTCCAAGGATCTGGAGGGCACGGATCCTGAGGTCGGGGATCCAGAAGACTGGGTCGTGAGGTTTCCGGGAAAGTATGATCGTATATGCTGGTCATACGGCTCCAACCGGTTTCCTTTGTATGATATCATATTCAAGTAGCTCAAATTCATACTATCCTTCTCGGATTTTCAGCAATCCGTGTTTGTTCACCTGGAGTTGTCCCCTTCTCAACTGCACCCGAACTCGTTCGCCTTCATTTGGGCTTTCGAGATGACATTCAGGTATCTGATGATTGGAGCTACACTCCCTTTATTTTTCCATATTTCCATCTCCAACGACAGGTAGTGCAAGGGAAGTTTGGCTCGGTCTCCCTTAAGCAAAAGAGGAAGATTTTTAAAGCGTATTCCGAATCAATCAGGGATTTTAAAGATCACTATTATTTGGTCGAACCAAAATCCGAGCGCGCTCTGCACTCTTGAAAGTTTTAGGGAGTTGACGCAGATGACGACGAGAATATTTTTGTTGGACAAGAAAGGGAGATAGATTCCCCGCTTGATGTTACAATTTCATTTTTCCTGGTCGCGCGACCATTTTCTGCGTGGGACGAACAAGTTCCTTGAAATTTCTTCTAAGCTGAGTGAGGGTGACCAGACTAGTTATGAAGACCTCATGAATTATGTCTCACGGATCACCATGACCGTGCATGTTGATGAGCATGGTCATGTTATCCTGGATAAGGACGGGGGCGCCAAGGTGACCCCCAGGTTCATAGAGGTGTCAAAACTCCTTGCTTGTGACACGGAAGAGGACGTCGCAACGTACCTTGGTAATTTTTACATTTGTATGCTCGTATGTCTTCCATGCTCGTTTATCTTTTATGTTCTGACCATGTTTATTTTTCTGTCTTTTCAGATTCAATGGTGGATGTGCAAGACAAGATGATGGCTAACGCCGACAAACGCCGAGCCCCTAAGAAACTGAAGCAGACTCGCCTAAGTAAACGGTTGGCCACGGGTTCAGGTACTTCTTATCCGACTTCTCATGGATCGTCGGGTGGTACCTCCAGGACGGGGAAGAGGCCTAGAGCCGAAGATGTGGTGGTCTTATCGAACTCTCCTTCAAATCCTTCCTTCGAGCTTCCTACTTGCTTCCTGAAGCCCAGTTACTTCGAAGAGACTTCCCTCCAAGTCCATAGGGAAAAAATGCTCCAATTGAAAGGGTTGAGTCGGACGAATAGGCGATATTGGCTAGCCCGGGATGCGAGCTCGATGATGCGGGTTCTTACCATGGCCTCCATGTTTGCGGAGGGGACAACTACTAAGGAGCAGGAAATTCAGCGTTTGAAGGCTCAGTTGTCCGTTTCCGAGGACATGGCCAAGGCTTCTGCAAAGTCGTTGAAGGAGGCCTCCAAGAAGATCAATGAGTTAAAGGATTCTTCGGCTGCTAATAAGAAGTAGGCTAAGGATAAGATCTCACGTCTCAAGGCTGTTATAGCCCCTTCCGCGGATGAGCCTGAAGAGTTGAAGTCTCTGAGAACCCAAACTGAGCTAATTTCCAAAATCAAGGAAGGGGAGGTAGATCTCGAGGAAATGGTGGGGGTGGCGTTTCAAAACACGTTGGATCAACTGAAGATCATTAATCCCAGGTTGACTTTCAACGAGGAAGGTATCCATTTCCTATACAAGGCCAATGATGGTGTGATCCTTATTCCTGACTACCTCAAACCGCCAGAGCAAGACAACGTTGTCATTGAGGAGGATCACGGGACCCCCGCGAATGTCGAGCCCGACGCCAATGCCAATCCGTTAGGCTTTGATGTTTTTTTGTGTTTTGTTAGCCGACCTACGTGCCATGGGTTTTAGTTGTGACGGGGGAATTTTTCCCCACCTTTATGTAAAATTAGAATAAGTCGGTCCTCGTGGCCACATATTTTAACTTTAATCGTTTTATGGCCTTGGTGTTCATTTCTTTACTTCTTGTGGTGTATGCATGTATGTCCGTCGGAGGATATACTTTATTTAATATTTTTGCTAAGTGTTTTCGCGATGTTCGGATATTTCGATGTTCGCTTAATATAAGTAAGTGTTGTTCTTTTCATGTGCCCGTGTGGGACTTGGGTTACATTTATAGGTTTGGGAAGCTGTGCTCGATTTGTTTTCCCGTCGGTTTGGAGAACCGGGCAAGATGCCAACGTGTGTTTGCCTGGGGAGCGAGGACCGGATCATGGTAATGATTCGTGCCCCATGGCATGAACGTCCCATCACGAGCTGGTGTTCTTCCAGGTCATGGTACGGAGACGATGATGGACTCGTTTTAGGATCCAATCGTGTTATGGTGATCTTCCTCGTTCATGAGGAAGGTCCCATCGAAACATGAGTTTGGTATGTGATACTTGTACCTAGGTATGCATGTTAGTTCGGTACTTGTGTCGACTGACGCCTTAGCTATAATATTGTTTAAGTTTCTCAGCGTTCCAAGGACGAACAAGTTCTTCCCCATTTAGATTTTCTAAGTAGTAGGCCCCGTTCTCCATTTTTGATCAGACACAGTATGGGCATTCCCAATTTACGACTAGTTTTCCTTCTCTGGAGTCTTCGTGGATTCTCCTAAGGATGAGGCTTCCAACCTCAAACGACCATTTGATAACTCTAGAGTCATACCTTATGGCAATTTTTTGTTTGAGCGATGCTCCTGACCGAACCTCCTCGACCAAATCAATTTTTTCGTGTAACATTTATGAGTTGGTGTCTTCGTCCATTGGGGATTCCATTCGCCTGGATGGTACATGCATTTCTATGGGGATAACGGCCTCCATCCCATACGCTAATAGGAAGGGGGTTTCCCCGGTAGTAGAATGAGGTATGGTTCGGTATGCCCATGGGACGCTGTGTAGCTCCTCGACCCATCGTTTTTTAATCTTGTCAAGCCTTCGTCTGAGTCCCATAAGATGAGTCTGTTTACTACTTCAACCTGCCCGTTGGTTTGTGGGTGTTTGATTGAAGCAAAGTGTTATTTTGTTATGACATTAGCAACGAATTCTTGGAAGTTCATATCTGTGAATTGGGTGTCATTGTCAGTAACAATGGCCTAGGGTATTCCGAAGCGAGCGAGGATGTTACGCTTGAAGAAAAGCAGTATGTTAAGGGCTGTGATTTTGGATAGAGGTTCAGCTTCAATCCATTTCGTGAAATAATCCACTCCGAAAATTAGATATTTGTTCTGGTTCGATCCGACGACGAACGGACCGAGGATATCTAGGCCCCACCATGCGAATGACCACGGGGAGGACATCGTCTTGAGCTCGTTTGGTAGTGCCAGGTGCATGTCCCCATTCCATGGGCATTTATCGCATTTTTTTACGTGTTCTCTGGTGTTGTTCTGCATGGTAGGCCAATAATAGCCTGCTTGGAGGGCTTTCCTTGCCAGGGATCTGCTACCCAGGTGTTGGTGTTGATGCCTTCGTGGATTTCGCGTAGGATGCGTGGTATCAGTTCTTCCTCGACGCAATTGAGGAGGGGAATGGAGAATCCTCGGAGACAGATTTTTCCATCGACTAAGGTATACGAGCAGGCTCGTCACTTGACGATGCTGGCTTCCTTTGGGTCTTCGGCAATACGTCACTGGTCAAGTATTTGTAAACTGGGGTCATCCAGCAGTTGGTGTCGCCAATGACGTTTATGTCTATAGTCCAAGATGATTTTTCAATGCTGGGACGAGGAAGTATTTCTTGAATGACAAATTTGTTCCCTCCTTTTCTCTTTGTGCTTGCAAGCTTTGAGAGCATATATGCGCGTACGTTTATTCGCGGGGAACATGTTTGACCTCCACAGATGTAAACTTTGCGATCTTCTCTTTGACCAGGATCAAGTATTCTGACAAGTTGTCATTTTTTACTTGATATTCCCCTTTGACTTGCAAAGACACGAGTTGAGAGTCTGTACAGATAGTTATCTCTTCATCTCCATGATCATCAGGGAGTCTTAGAATTGCAAGGAAAGCTTCATACTCTACTTGATTATTGGACGTGGGGAAAGATAATGTGAGAGATACTTCTATTAGGATTCCCTACTCGTTTTCAAAAATAATCCCCGCACCGCTTCCCATTGAGCTTGATGCTCCGTCCATGAAAATGGTCCACCGAGGAGCTGTCTGATGGGTTGGTCAGTATGTATTACAATCGTATGAGCGAGGAAGTAATGCCTAAGTCTCCTTGCTACGTCGAGGAGTGCTAGGGAAACCTTTTCAATCTGTGGATATCTAAGCTCGGGTTCTTGTAGGTCCTTGCTCGTGAAATAAATTGGTCTTTGTCCCTTGGGCGTTTCCCGTATGAGGGCATCGCTTATAGCTTTGTTGGCGACGACCAGGTATAAGAACAGGGTCTCCCACGTCTCTGGTTGAGAGAGAATTGGGGGTTCTGACATCCTTTTTGAGGTTTATCAGAGCTTGTTTGCACTCTTCTGTCCACTCGAAGGCAGCCTCCTTATGGAGGAGCTTGAAGAAGGGGAGTTCATGTTGGGCGGATTTTGCCACCAATCGGGATAACAAGGTGAGTACCCCGTTTAGCGATTGAATGGATTTTATGGAAGACGGAGTGGGCGTTTCGGCGAACGCCCGAAAGTTGTCGGGTTAGCCTCTATCCCTCTTTCGGTCAGGTAGAAACTGGGGAATTTACCAGCTCGTACCCCGAACGTACATTTTTCAGGGTTGAATCGCATTTTTCACTTGCGTGCCTGGTCAAAAAAATTCTTTAAGTGGAGAGTGTAACACGGTGAGATAACTGACTTTCTATAAATGTTGCGGATAGCAAGAGTCGCCACCGACTTTTATTTTATCCAAGTGGAAAAGACATAAAAGAACAGGAAAGACCTATTTTTAAAAGACTTGAGTTCGGGGGGTAGGTTATATAAAGGGAAGGTGTTAGCACCCTTTATATCCATGGTTATCCATGGGTTCTTAGTTACTTAGCTCACTTAATTGCTTTGAAAAAGGAAAGTGTAGTGTGTATTTAGAAATTTGTCTAAGTACTTTGTAATGATCCTCGTATGGATGTATACAAAGCCTTTGTTTGAAAATGTTTGAAAATAGTGAGGTGTGAAAAGTATTTTTAAAAGGTGTGAGCCAGTAACTTAGAGTTCCTACCCTAGACTAAGTCATTTATGTTCTTTTATATTCTTTCAAGGCCCTATTATTAAGGAATAGGTAGTCATTATCTTGGATTTAAAGGACGGACGTAGGGTCATCGTAGGGTCAATGAAGGCAACTGGGGGGTGTCTTTAGCAATTGGGAGGGACTATCATCTTTAAACCGAAGGTACAAGATCATTTATTGTAGGCAACCTCGTAGGGACTTGATCTTCTTAAAATCTGGGAGGGACTAGATGATTTATTTTATGGAGGGACTTTGCTTAAGACACCCTACTTTCGAGGGACTTGACCATATAAAAGCAACTTTAAGAAGGGTAACCCTAGGAGGTGCAGACTGCGATAATAGATCGACTTACGTGTGTGAGTGATTATTTTCAAATATTTTCAAATAGATCGACTTTCGATAATAGATAACTTGTGGTTATTAATTATCTAAGTCCAATGATTCAATTAATTTCTTACACTCCCTATATTACTAACCACGCAGCTATAATAAAAAGAAATTAAAAGACAGAATAATAGAGGATCCCTAAACTATTACAGTGCTTCGGGGCAGTTACATAATTATGAGGCGAAATATAAAATTTAAAATATTTACAGGCGAGAAACAATTACATAATTATAATGGCGAAGAAAAGAAACATAATAGAGCAACAATAACAAAGCAGGTTATGAATAACATAAAGAGGGAAAAGGTTTTAAGGTTTGAAAAATATTTTTTAGGATTCATGAAAAAAATTAGGGTTTAGAAAAATAAATTAGGGTTTATTAGAGAAAATTTTAATTTATAAATAATTACTAGTTTTTATGAATTAAAATAAATTATATACATACAATAAGTTTTACTTCTTTAATTTATAAATAAATTGATACAAATAATAAAACTAAAAGAACTAAATTATAAAAATGGTTTATAAAAATATAAGTTTTAAAAAAAGTTTTTTTGTTTTATATTTTAGAAAAAAAGAAATTAACTTAATAATAATAGTAAAGAAATTCAAAGAAAATAAATAATTTGATAGAAAAGGGAGAAAATGACCAAAAATGTGTTGGGGCCACAACCCTTCAATTCCAACCTCAGACATTTACCATTGGGCCATGCGTACCTGTATTAATAGACATGGAAAATATATATTATATAATAAGGCAGATAATGAATAACATAAAAATGAGTGAAAATAGGAAAATGTTTACTTTAGAATAAATGTTTGAAAATTATGTTTAAAAAAAATTAGGTTTAGAAAAAAAATCAGGGTTAGGGTTTGAAAAACAAGGTTTTAGAGTTTAGTGAAAAATACAGGGTTTTAGAGAAAATTGAGGTTTAAGGCGAAAAATCAGGGAGGTTAGTTATAACAAACATAAATAAATTAATTTAAAATTTAATTAATAAACTAGTTATATCTATATAAAAAAATTATATAAAAAAATAAATATTATTTTTCTAATTGATGATTGGTTAATTATAACTTAAAGTAGAAGAAAAATAATAATTACTTAACCTAATTAATTAATTAATTTATAATTTAAATAAAAAAAACTAATAAACTAATTAAAGAAAATAATTAAGTGAGAATACAATATTATGGAATTATTTTTAAGAAAAAGATTAGTGAAGGTTAATGATTTAATTTTAAGTTAATTATGGTTATTGGTTAATTAAAATAATTATAATTAAAAAAGATTGAGAAAAGAAGGAAAAAATCAGCGTATAAAAAATATGGTGGAGCCAAGGTTTAAACCAGCGCCCTCTGCCTTGCACACATATCACATTTCCACTGGGTCACCTGCATTGTGGTGTTAGTAATACAAAACAATAAAATTGTAAAAAACAATCAAAAATTCAAATTATAAACGCGCGCGCATTGATCGTCTTCAACCTTCAGGCTCTGCATTTAGCTACGAAATTGCTTCGAATTAGCTACGAAATTTTCGTAGCTAATTGACTTGCGAAAATCAAATATCTCAAAATACGAACAATTAGACCAAGATACTTATACCAATCAATTACCCACGACCTGCACAATCCAAATATATCATCAAAAAGTCCTTAAATTGTCTCAATCAAGAAACCCTAAATTGGAGCTCTAAATCCTAACAGTGGCAACTTCTTGAATCTGCGATGAAACTTCAAAGTAATTGTCCAGAAATCATTCAAGCCTCACAACAAACACAAATCAATCGTTAAATGCAATTTATATTGAGTATATATATATATATATATATACATATATATATATATATATATATATATATATATATATATATATAATGAAATCGAAAATCATGAAAAATAAGAACAAAAACGATTTGGTTTGGGCATTATGGCATGAATTTGATGATGAGGATGATTGGAATAGGTTCAGGAAACCTTAAGGATTTGTTTGTAACCTTCAATCAACTTGTAAAAGTGGTGTATTGTGGAAACCGAATTTTGAATTTTGTGTGAAATTTTGAAGTATGAATATAATCCTCTTGCTCTCAAAATTTTTTTTTGTCTTTTGATCATGTTGTGATTATATAGTGGTGTATTTTAGGGGAAAACTTTGGGCCTTTGTTGTATGGATTTGAATTGCTTAAGAGTGAAGAAACCAATCATCATAATTGTCAAAAAAAATCAAACTAAATCATACTAAATTAGTCTTGAACATATTTGGATAATTTCAATCACTCTGAATACCATATATTTGATCCCAAAATAAATCTCAAATCAAATCTTTGATTTTTTATAATTTATTTTAATTAAAAATGATTTTAAATGATTAAAATAAAAAATAATATAAAATAAATAATAAAAATCAGAAAATATGGTCATTGGGTCGTGAATGCACTTATCTTTGATTTTAGATTGAAATATCAGAGGCCCATTTGGAAAGAATTTGAGTTTAGACCCTTTTTACTTCATACACCTCTTGAAAATTGCCCAACTTCAACAATGCATAACTTCCTCAATTTTAACCCTATGAAGGTGTTCTATGACTTTTTAGAAATATTAGAGTGTCCTCTAATCAACCCTTTTGGTCCCATGTCTATATCATTTTTCATTTTTAAATTATGAGTTTTGGAAGAAGTTGACTTTTTGTTGACTTTTAAAAGGACCAGTAATGTCTTGGCTCATATCTTTCAAATGATGTATTTTTGGACTTGGCTTGTGAGACACAAATTTGTAGAGAATTCAATTTCCTTCAAAATTAGCTTTGAATGGGAAATTATTGATGAAGTATGTGAAAGTTATGGCTGGTCAAAGTTTAGTTGACTTTCACTGTGAAAACCCTAATTTAGAAACTTCTTGATTCTTGATGATCTGAGACTTCCTTGATGAATCATGATCAAACTTTGATTAAATGATGAAGTTTACCTCATAATCTTAATGTTGACAAAAAATCTTGAAGTTTGACTTTGAGTTGACCATAATTGACCTTAGTTTGACTTTTTACCAAGTTGAATGATTTTTGAATACTTGAACATCTAACTGGTCAAACTTATTGGGAAATCTCTGAAACTTGACATGGGGATTTTTTAAGACATGTGGGATGTTATGAATCTCACTTGAGGCCTTGGAAGTCCATTTATCTTGGTGAAATTCAAAACCCTAGTTTTGGATCCATTGTTCAGGAGGAGGCTTTGTCTTCAATCCTTTTGACCAATTGTGAACCTTGGGAGAACTCTTGAGACACATTGCCTTGATTGTGGGAGGAATAATTTTGGGGTACAAAATAGAGCGTGGTCGGTTTCCTCGTGGGATTTAACGATCATGTCCTCCATGTAAAATTCGAGCATATTTTCGATTTCATGTTAAAAAACTTTGTTCATCATTCGCTGGTAGGTAGTGCCCGCGTTCTTCAAGCCGAAGGGTATTACGTTGTAGTAATAGTTGCCCGATTCAGTCATGAAGGCGGTATACTTTTTTCGGTCACAGCCATGGGTATTTGATTGTACCCGGAATAGGTGTCGAGTAACGACAATAGTTTAAAACCTGTAGAGTTATCTACCAGCTTATCAATGTTAGTCAACGCACATGTGCCATTTTCCATTGCTCTTTTTGAATAATACAACATTTGATAGCCAGGTGGTATACCTGGCCTCTGTTACAAAATGTGCCTCTAGGTGGTCTTTTACAGCTTGCTCGGTGGCTTCTATCTTTTCTTGGGACTTATTTCTCCTTCGTTGTGCGACTGCTCGGATTGAGGGGTCGATGGACAGGTGATGACATGCCGTTTATGGGTCCAAGTCCGGTATCTCAGCGGTGCTCCACGCGAACAGATCAACATTCTCTCTGAGGCATGCTTTGAGTTGCTTCCTCGCGAGATCTGGGAGGTCCACCCCAATCTTCTCCCCTTTCGAAGGATCCTCTCAAAATCTCTGTCGGGGACGGGGCGAGCGGATGAAAAAAGCTTCGCGACTAGCTGTGCTTGTTTCTCTTTGTTGGTGAACCTGATATCTAGATCGATGGAGTCTACGCGAGGTAGTGACTTTGGCTCTTCAGAACTGCATGGGAGGATGGCTTTGGCTGGCTTGGGTTTTTGCGGCGATGGTATTGAGACATTTGGACGCTGCTTCGTAGCATATGCGAGCAGCTTCTATGTCCACGTGAAGGGTTCCCACCTATCCCGACGACGTATAGTATTTCATTTTTAGGTGCACCATAGAAGGTACAACGATGAGCTCGACTAAGGTGGGTCGTCCCAAGATGCATTGATACAAGGACGGCTACTCGATCACGAGGAACGACACTTTGATGGACATGGCTGTTTCACCTGCTCTGAAGGTGACGATCAGGTCGATATAACCCCAAGGCCTAGACACATCCCCTTTGAACCTCTGGAGATCTGAGCCCACGTATGGACTTAGGTGTGTCTCATTTAGCTTAAGGGTTACAAACAATTGGGAGTACATAATGTCGACGGAACTTCCCTGATCGACTAGGATCCTCCAGACGCCGGAGTTCGCCATCTGTGCGCAGAAGAGTAAAGGAATATTGGCATTGGGTGCTCCTTCGAGGAGGTCTTCTTTATAGAAAGAGATGGGGCAGATCCTCTATGAGGAGGGTCAAGGGTCGAGCTCTAGTTGGAACTGGTGTTGATCAACTGGTCGAATTGTTGCTTTACCGATCCCACTGTGACCTTGTTGGAAAAGATTCCCACAGGCTATAGGCGGCGAAGTACATGGGGCCGGTGTAGGGCTCAGGGACGTAGAAATCTTCTGGTCGCGTGATACTGAGAGTGACTTGAAGGTTTGCTTCCGCGGCCGGTGGAACAATGTCCTCAGCTTTTTGGGCCTCTTGTACTTCCTGTCGGGGGGCTCTTTACTCTTTGTGAACTATTTGAGATGACCATATTGGATGAGGATTTCAATGGCATCTTTCAGGTGGATGCAATCATCGGTGTTGTGCTCGTGAGATTTATGAAAGCGATAATACTTTATCTTGTCCGTGTTTGGTTTATTTGTTAGTTAGTTAGGGAATCTGAACCCAACTTGGCGAAATTCGGAGTTAGCATACTTGGAGAGAATCTTTTTCCAGAATGCCGTGAGAGGTGTGTAGTCGTGGAACCTCCCGATTGGAGCCTTGTGCTCCCGCGGTTCACGGGGCGATCTTCCTTTCATTTCTCTCCTCCCCGACGGGAAATCAAGGAATCGTCATGCTTGGAAGGTTTGATGTCCTCATTGTGCCAGGTGTCACAGGCAGTGTTGGCTGCTTCTTTTTCCTCGTAGTGAATGCACGCTTGTGCCTATAAAAGAAAGACGTCAAGTGTGGCCGGTGTTTCGATACCCACCGCCCTTCTGAAATCACTTTGGGGACAGAGTACTCGTTCTAAAAGGTATTTCTTCATGTCGTCCGTGGTCGACACTTGGACAACTTCCTTATTAAACCTTTCAATATATGCTCGTAGATACTCGTCTTTCCCTTGGATAATTGCTTCAAGTGATGCCTCTGGTTTTTGGTGGCGCCGCGAGGCGGTGAAGTGTCGGGAGAATGTTCTCCTGAGTTGTCTCCAAAATGTGATGGAATCGTGGGGGAGACTCTTGTACCAAGACATGGCTCCTTTCCTCAAGGTTGTAGGGAAGAGGCAACACTTAATAGCTCCTCGAAAACCTCTATAGTCCAACAGAGCGTCGATGTTTTCGATGTGCTCGACTGGATCCGTTGTCCCATCATAGGTTCTCAGTGGTGGGGGTTTCTCAAGCCCTTTTAGGAGTCTTGTAGACATAATTTCCTCTGAAAGGGGGCCACGAGGCTCATCCTCGTCACTAGAGAACAGGGAGATGGAGCGGGAACGATCGTCTTTAAGCCTGCACGGAGGGGATCTTGAGTTGTTTCTCGCGCCTTTTGGGGATGGTCGCGCTCCTAGTTGAAGAGTTCTTCGGGTCTTCTTTGTTTGTGGGGACTTATTTCGTTGAGGGGACAAATGAGTCCTCTTCTTGATAGACCCGGCGGCCTAAGGCTGGTGGTGGTTCTTCCTTTTCCTAGGTGATCTACTGCGGGACCTGCGATGTCTCCTCACGGGAGAGGGGGACCTTGCATGCCTTGCTTCTTCGAGAACTTCCAACCTTTCACCTTGGCGTAGGAGGAGGAGGTTGATGTTGTTGGTCGCTTCGAATAAAGCTTCTTGTGTCTGATTTGTTCCCTCATATATGGAAATCAGTGGGAAGTCGACAGGAGTGATCTCAGGTTGCTGGGAAAGTTCGGGTGACGGAGAAGTAATACGCCAATTTAGGAAACTACCTGATTCCCCGAGGGGAGGGTTGGTTTCGTCACCCTCCCGTTGCTTAACGGGAATGTTGGTGAGGACTCGAACACTGACGGAATCGTCTTGATGAACCATTGAAAGGATGATCGAAAGGTGATATTTTTGTTTTCACGATCTGAAGATGAGAAAACGGGGTAACAAAGTTCCCACAGACGGCGTCATTGATCGTAACAATGATCAGAACCTCCAATGGCCGCTAACGTGGATCTTGAAGTCTGCTCGGATGCTGAGGAGAACTGGGGGGTGTACCTGCAAGGTACTCTGATGCCAAAGTAAGAATGGGAAAAAGAGTTAGCAAGTACAAGTAAAAGTGTATAGGGAATGATATTCGATACCTGACCCCCTCAAGTGAGAGGGTTTATATAAAGAGCCCCAGCGCGTGGCCAACGATTCCTATTTTTGGGCCTGGATCGCGAATCCCCTAGAAATAGGTAATTGCCAGAACTTGACTCTTAAACGAGCAACCTTAGTCATGCTGAAGATATGTCGAGCACATAAGTATCCGAGCGGGTGACGTCTTGGCCGAATCTGGGTGATCTCTGCCTATGTCGAGCAAAGGTGAAGAGCGAGAAGAGGGAACTGACCGTGATCAGATGTGGTCGACGAGTCCTGGCCGGTCAGCAGGCATGAATCTGGTGGATCCCTTTGATGTTTGGTTTATTGGACCATTTCATGAGCATGAGAGGATTGGGTCATGCCTAGTCGTTGGCCTAGTCCGGAACAATAACATTCTAAAGACATGTGTAAAATAATCATTTAAAAATACACATTTGTTTAACACGAGGGACTAAAATTATGTGCATAATAATTTTTTATGGATTAAAATATATATTTTTAATAGGGACTAAAAATGAAAATTGAGATATTTATAGGGACTAAAAACATATTTAACCCTTAAATTAATTTATATTATCAACACATATTCTATTTTTTCATAATCAAATTGTTCTTAAATTATAATATGGATATTAAAATAATTAAGTAGGCCTTATCGCTTTAGTTAAATAGAATTTAAAATAAAATACCAAAAGTTAAATAATAAAAAAACTCGACAACATAAATAAATAAAATAAAAAATTAAGAATATATTTAAATAATTTTGTTGTGATTCTCGCTTTTGAGTTGACTCTCTAAAAAATAGGAAAAATGATTCGTGATAAATGGGATCCTCCTAACACGGGTTGGATTACCCTGAAAACGGATGAGGCTGTTTGGAAAAATGAACTTGCTAGTTATGGAGGGGTCTTGAGAAACAACATTGGTAATTGGCCTAGTGTTACTCCAAAGGGTTGGGTAAAACCAATATTTTGTAAGTTGAACTTTGGGCAATTTTTATTGGTCTGAGCATGATCAAGTGGCGTGCAAAATCAATATGAAGCTTTGTGTCCAAACAAACTACAAGCAAGCTTTTAAGGCAATCACTATACGTATTAAACTCGCAGGTATATGGGGTAATATGGTTAGATTGATCTAGTAAGAATTGAGACTTTTCAAGGAATTGTCATTAAGAACATCCTGCGTGAGGTCAATCGTTGTGCTGACAGGTTGACTAAACTTGGGGACAATTATAGTATGAATATTCAAATGTATGATAATTGTCCATTAGAGGCCTTTAAGGAGTTTAGAGATGATTTAAAGTGTGTTTTTGTGGATAGTATTGTTCATGTGTGGTCTTGGACTTTAGGCCTCCCATTGTTGAAAAAAAAGAAGGGAAAAAGAGACAAGTTAAATAAATAGATCTACATTTATTTATTAATAATCGTTCAATTAAAAATGTGGGATAATAGACTTTTGGCGTAGAGAGAAGTCAGATTATATAATTGACCATCGTCCTTCTTGAAAATATGGATCCAATGGTCCACCATTGACTAGGTAGGCGGTAACCTTTCCCAAGGATTCAATGGAATACCTCTCCACCAACAGAAGGAGACAGATCCTAACAAACACATATAACCCAATGCACAACTCTTCAACTCACGTGAGCAGGTTCTCTTAAACCACCAAAAACACCATTATACTACCTTCTCGCATTTTCAAGGAAACCTATACCACCATACAATGCAATATACCTTCTAAGGCCTCTCAACGTCCATGCCCTTTGCTGGGGTGACATACAAATTGTACTTTTTAACCAGTAAAATGGTGCCCAACGTGAGACCCGGTAAAACTGACTTGGACCACACCTTCTTCACCACCATCACCCTACTTACGATTACCATCAACTCATACACCTAGCCACTTTCATCCATGGTTGACAGGTGTAACACCCAAATTAACCCACGGAAATAATAATAAAATCAGAGTAAAATTTTCATTTAAAACTATTTGAGTGTCACAATTCAACTTCAAAATCAACATAAGGCTCAATGACACGTTTTCAAAATAAATTGTTCAACATGCAGCAGAATTCAAAAATAACATATAATATTTTCGTCACTAAATGTTTTTCATCAAATAAAACATATAAAGTGTAACTTCGTCCCGAAACCCAAAGCGGTGTGTATCAGAGTCGGCATCCTACCGACGTGAAGTACACTGACCTCACTGACCACCACTCGACTTATCCTGCTCACATGCACGTTACCAACATAAGGGTAACATTCGAACAGAAGGGTTGAGATACTTACATTACAAAAGAGTAATATAATAAGAATGAGCAAGTATCAGAAATAAAACACCACTTCTCAACAAACACTACACAACCAGATTTTATCCACAACAACATCATACACCTCCACAACATACACATCAACAACGTACACATCAACAACATACACATCAACAACATACACATCAACAAAGTCATATACAACTACAATCATGCAATGTGACCTTACTTGACTTTATGTATGCGGTACCATAATCTGATCTCTATTTCAAGATCCAGTTCCCGTCGGAACTCTCGACCCCTCTTTCATGGTCTAGTATGATCCATATTTCATGATCACACCCTCGACCCCTATTTCATGTCCATGTACGATCCCTATTTCATGATCACACCAATATCACAACAACGAACATACCCCACCTTGGTATCTTGTTCCAACTATGCAACATGTCATGCAACACCAATGACATACATGCATACATGCAATGATTTCATTATACAACTTCAACAACAACAATTCATATACGATTACTCATCACAACACCGATCAGCATACAACAATTCATTATCACCACAATTATCATCAACATCATGCATTTTTAGCATATAATCACATAAATCAACTTCAACCACCACATATACAATAACATATTACATACACATACGTCACAACAATCATATGTAACTTATCACAACAACAACAATTCATCACAACAACAACAACAAAGCCAACAAACATATTAACTATGTTTATATTCAAGTTATACTAATTATCCCTACAATTATGTGTATAACTCCTCTTTTACTATCTGTCACTACCCCACATCGATTCCTAAGCATTACTAAACCAATTAGATAAATTTTAAGGAATATTTCGAAATTAAAAATCGTCATTTTTTGCTCCATGTCTCGCTGAGCGAGGGGGATTGCTCATTAAGCAAGTAACTCTCTATATTCTGACTTTCCAAAGTCCGACTTGCTCGCAAAGCGAGCTCTGCGATTCACACAGATCTCCTTCTACGACCTGCACTCATCTTGCTACGAGTTCATCACAACCAAAATCCCAATTCCAGCCAGGAATTACAGTAATTACTAATTTTACCATCTAATTCATATCATTATCAACTAACAACAACAACTATCAACCACTCAACCGAAAACCTAGAAAATCACAAAAACCCCAACATCTCATCTTCAACCTACCCAATTCCCATTATAAAACCTTTTAGATACGGAAAAATCCCACCCTTACTTGGTTTTGACAAGAAATTCTTCTTCCTCACGGATTGTTCTCTTCCACCTTAGCCCTTTTCTCTTCTTCTCCTCTCTACTTTTCACGATCGTCTTTGTTCACCAATAACACGATCCTTTTTCCTCTTTACAACTTAATCCCTTAAACCAACTTAGGGATTTCCACCTTTACCCTCACTAAACCCACCAAATGACCACCTTGCCCCTCACCTCATATTCTCCAATTATTTAATTTATCCAATAATAATAATAATAATATCCAACATAATATAATTCTCAATTAACATTATATTCGATAATATATATTATTCTTCATACACCAAAATACAACATTCCAAATAACATAATAAAATAAAATTTGGGGCGTTACAACTCTCCCCCACTAAAAAGGTTTTCGTCCACGAAAACTTACCTCAAGTAAAAAGATTCGGATCCGACTCTCGCATCCTGCTCTCTAATTCCCAAGTCATGTGCCCACCGAAAGCTCCTCCCCAAACCACCTTCACAAGGACAATCTCCTTGCCTCTCAACTACTTTACTTCTCGATCATCAATTCATTCTGGTAATGCTTCAACCGTGAGATTATTTCTTACTTCAACTTCATCCATCGGTATCACATGTGACGGATCTGGAACATACTTCTGAAGCTGTGATACATGAAACACATCATGCAAATTGGACAATCTCGGTGGCAACGCCGCTCTATAAGTAACAGGTCCAACTCTTGCCAAAATCGGATACGGTCCAATAAACCTAGGAGTAAGCTTTCTCGACTTCAAAGCTCGTCCAACACCGGTCACCGGAGTAACCCTCAAAAACACATGATCTCCTTCTTGAAACTCAAGATCCTTCCCTCAGTTGTCATGGTAACTCTTCTGCCTACTCTGTGAAGTCCTCATCTTATCTCGAATCAACTTTACCATCTTAGTAGTCTGTTGCACAATCTCGGGTCCAAGTACAACACTCTCACCTGACTCATGTCAACACAAAAGTGTCCGACATCTTTGACCATACAAAGCTTCAAACAGTGTCATTCCGATATTGGAATGATAATTGTTGTTATAAGTA
Organism: Lathyrus aphaca; assembly: GCA_963966055.1. Taxonomy (NCBI): domain Eukaryota; kingdom Viridiplantae; phylum Streptophyta; class Magnoliopsida; order Fabales; family Fabaceae; genus Lathyrus; species Lathyrus aphaca. Next base: position 143,662,523 of record OZ014524.1, read on the forward strand.
AACTCAACTAATGGAAAGTGACTATCCCAAGCACCTCCTTGTTCAATCACACAAGCCCTCAACAAATCTTCTAAAGATTGTATCGTCCTCTCCATATGTCCATCAGTCTAAGGATGATAAGTTGAACTCAACTTCAACTTAGAACCCAATGCCTCTTGCAAACTCTCCCAAAACCTCGAAGTAAACCGCGGATCGCTATCTGACACAATATTCAATGGTATTCCATGCAAATTCACAATCACTTGAACATATATCTCTGCCAATATCTGCAAAGAATAAGTAATACCAATCGGTATAAAATGCGCTGACTTAGTTAACCAATCAACGATCACCCAAATGGCATTATGCCCCCTTGAAGTAGTAGGTAACCCCGTAACATTAATCCATCAATATACTATCCCATTTCCACTCGGTAATATCCAATGGTTGCATCAAACCATCAGGTTTCTGATGTTCCACTTTCGACTTCTGACAAGTCAAACACGCATACACAAAATGAGCCACACCACGCTTCATACCAGGCCACCAAAATATCTTCTTTAAATCTTAATACATTTTCGTAGCTCCTAGATGAATACTCAAACCACTCATATGCCCTTCTTCCAGAATCATTCTCTTCAATTCAAGGTCATCGGGAATACAAATACGATCCCGAAATCTAAGTATTCCCTGTTCATCAACTCGAAACTCATTATTTCCAACTCATTCCTCATTAACCATAAAGTCCACCAATTTCACATCCGACTTCTAACTTTCCCAAACACGATAAAGAAAATCATCATTAACCTTCAGCATTCCCAACACCACACTATGAGGTGTCTGTTCACAAACCAAACTTATATCTCTGAATTGTTCAATTAGTTCCAACTCCCTAGCCATCATAGCTGACATATGTAATGTCTTCCAACTCAAGGCATCAGCTACAACATTGGCCTTACCTGGATGATTATTCAAACTAAAGTCATAATCCTTCATAAATTCTAACCAACATCTTTGTCTCATATTCAGCTCTTTCTGATCAAACAGGTATTTCAAACTCTTATGATCACTATACACCTCAAACCTCAAACCAAACAAATAATGCCTCCAAATCTTTAATACAAAAACCACGACTTCTAACTCCAAATCGTGATTAGGATAATTCCTCTCATGAATTCTTAACTAACATGAAGCATACGCCACAACCTGACCATCTTGCATCAATACTCCACCTAAACCCATCAAAGAAGCATCACAATACACCACAAATGGTTCATCTGTTTTCGGCAAAATCAAAACTGGTGCAGTGGTTAACTTCTTCTTCAGGTTAATAAAACTCTTCTCACACTGAGAATCCCACACAAAGGCTTTATTCTTACAAGTCAATTGGGTCAACAGAAGTTCCAACTTCGAAAACCCTTCAATAAACCTTTGATAGTAACCGGCCAATCCTAAGAAACTTATAATCTCTGTCACTGACCTCAGAGTCTCCCATTGTAACACTGCATCTACTTTGGATGGATCCACGACAATCCCTCTTTCTGAAATCACATGACCAAGAAAACTCACCTCTTTCAACCAGAATTCGCACTTCGACAATTTCGCATACAATTTCTTCTCTTGCAACACAATTCGCAAATGTTCAGCATGCTCTTCTTCTGGATTTGAATAAATCAGAATGTCATCTATAAAAACAACAGCAAATTGATCCAAATACTAATGTAAAATCCGATTCATATATTCCATGAATACACCAGGTGCATTAGTAACCCCAAATGGCATCACTACATATTCATAGTGTCCATATCGAGTCCTAAACACAGTCTTCAGAATATCTTCATCTTTCACTCTTATCTGATGATAACCCAATCGCAAATCAATCTTACTAAACACCCGAGAACCAACCAACTGATCCATCAGATCATCTATCCTTGGAAGCGGATACTTGTTCTTAATTGTCACCTTATTCAGTTGTCTATAATCAATACACAACCTCATACTACCATCCTTCTTCTTTACCAACAATACCGGTGCTCCCCACAGCGATACACTCGGTCTCACAAATTTATTTTCTAATAGTTCTTCTAATTATTTCTTCAACTTAGATAACTCGGAATCCGACATACGATATGGTGCCATCGAAATAAGTCTCATTCCTAGCACAAGATCAATACTGAACTCCACCTCTCTCTCTCTGGCAGCACATCCATAACATCATTTGGAAACACTTCCGGAAAATCTTTCACCACTTGAAATTCACTAATTTCCATATCTTTATCCACTGACAACGATGCAAACAACACCAAAAGTTGCGCTTCCTCCTCCAGAAGCTCTTTCAACTATCCAACAGACAAATAACCAGCTTTTTCTTCCTCTTCACCAGGAGTAAGAAACTGAACCGACTTACTGAAGCAATTTATATGAACATGGTTGTACTCCAACCAATTCATAACTAGAATCAAATTCATACCTCTCAATGGAAAACAAATCAAATCCACACCAAAGTCCTTGCCATAAATCGATAACGGACAATTTAGACATACGAGAGAAGTTGTTAACGACCCATCTGTCGGAGTCTCGATAACCATCTCTCCTTGCATCGGAGACACGACAAGTCCTAATTTCCTCACACAATCAAAAGAAATAAAATAGTGTGTCGCACCTCTGTCAATCATAGCAATCAACAAAATACTATTAATATGACAAATACTTCTAACCAAACGATCTTCGCTGGAAGTTTGTCTCCCTGTCAAAGCAAACACCTTTCCTCCAGTTGCAACTTTCTTAGGCTGCTGACAACGCGTATTGATGTGACCTTACTCTCCACAGTTGTAGCAAGTAACCAGATTTTCCTTGCACTCGACAATCAAGTGTCCAGGCTGACCACACTTGAAACATTTCTTCACATCACTTGTGCACTCACTGACACGATGACCCATCTCACCACACCAATAGCACTTCGGCGAAGCAGGAGCACCTCCCCCACTTGGCCTTTTACCTTCATTTTGTTTCTGCTTACCCTTATCAGCAGGAGTTGCTTAAGATTTCCCACGATTCACTTGTTTTTTTACCTCTTCTCTTAGCTAGATCTTTGAAATGCTCATATCGGGCCTTACTGTCCTTTTCAAAGATCCTGCAGCAATCCACCAAATCCGGAAAGCTTTGGATTCTCTGATAACCAATCGTCTGCTTAATCTCAGGCCTCAAACCATTCTAGAATTTGACACACTTTGAGAACTCAGTAGTTGCCTCGCTATAATGAGGATAAAACTTCACCAAATAAGTGAACTTCACAAATTACTCAGTCACAGACATGCTGCCTTGTTTAAACTCTATAAATTCAATTTCCTTCATTCCCCGAACATCTTCAGGAAAGTACTTCCTCAGAAATTCTCTCTTGAACGCAACCCATGCGACTGCTTCAACAGATGCATCCAACCGTTGACGAGTGCCAACCCATCAATCATCGGCTTCAGCCACTAATCTGTGTGCACCCAACCGCACCGTACTTCCTTCCGATCATTCCATCACTCTGAAGATCCTCTCGATCTCCTTGATCCAATCCTGTGCCCCATCAGGGTCAAACTTCCCTTTGAATGTAGGCAGATCATTCTTCCTGAACTCATAACATTCATCGGGTTTTTCACGGCATGTGCCATCGTTTGCATAGCAGCAGCAAGTGCAACATCGTTCCTCCCAGCCATTCTAAATTTGTCACACAGCACAATCCAACAATGGTTTAGAATAAAAAACGACAACGACACAACAACTCAACGACTCACAACTCAACGACTCAACTACTTGGTCGGACGGACCGACCTGCTCTGATACCACTTAGCAACACCCAAATTACCCCACTGAAATAATAATAAAATCAGAGTAAAATTTTCATTTAAAACTATTTGAGTGTCACAATTCAACTTTAAAATCAACATAAGGCTCAATGATACGTTTTCAAAATAAATTGTTCAACTTGCAGCGAAATTCAAAAATAACATATAATATTCTCGTCACTAAATGTTTTTCATCAAATAAAACAAATAAAGTGCAACTTCGTCCCGACACCCAAAGCTCCGTATCAGAGTCGACATCCTAACGACGTGAAATACACCGACCTCACTAACCACCACTCGACTTATCCTGCTCACCTGCACGTTAGCAACATAAGGGTAACATTCAAACAAAATGGGTGAGATACTTACATCACAAAAGAGTAATATAATAAGAATTAGCAAGTATCAGAAATAAAACACCATTTCTCAACAAACATTACATAACCACATTTTTTTATCCACAACAACATCATACACCTTCACAACATACACATCAACAAAGTCATATACAACAACAACAACAATAATTATGCAATGAGACCCTACTTGACTTTATGCATGCGGTACCATAATCCGATCTATTTCAAGATCCAGTTCCCGTTGGAACTCTCGGCCCCTCTTTCATGGTCCAGTATGATATCACAACAACGAAGATACCCCACCTTGGTATCTTGTTCCAAATATGTAACATGTCATTCAACATCATGCATACATGCAACGATTTCATTATAAAATGTCAACAACAACAATTCATATACGATTATTCATCACAACACCGATCAACATACAACAATTCATTATCACTATAATTATCATCAACATCATGCATTTGTAGCATATAACCACATAAATAAACTTCAACAACCACAAACACAACAACCATATATACAACAAAATATTACATACACATATGTCACAACAATCATATGTAACTTATCACAACAATAACAATTCATCACAACAACAACAAAGCTAATAAACATATCAACTATGTTTATATTCAAGTTATACTAATTATCCCTACAATTATGTGTATAAATCCTCTTTTACTACCTTCCACTACCCACGTCGATTCCTAAGTATTACTAAACCAATTAGATAAATTTAAGGAATTTTTCGGAATTAAAAATTGTCATTTTTCGCTCCAGGTCTCGCTAAGCGAGGGGGATTGCTCGCTAAGCGAGCAACTCTCTGTATTCTGACTTTCCAAAGTCCAACTTGATCGCTAAGCAAGCTTTGCGATTCACGCAGATCTCCTTCTGCGACCTGCACTCATCCTACTACGAATTCATCACAATCAAAATCCCAATTCCAACCAGGAATTAGTAAGTACTAATTTTACCATCTAATTCATATCATTATCAACTAACAACAACAACTATCAACCACTCAACCGAAAACCTAGAAAATCACAAAAACCCCAACATCTCATCTTCAACCTACCCAATTCCCAATATAAAACCTTTTAGAGACGGAAGAATCTCACCCTTACCTTGGTTTTGACGAGAAATTCTTCTTCCTCACGGATTGTTCTCTTCCACCTTAGCCCTTTTCTCTTCTTCTCCTCTCTACTTTTCACGATCGTCTTTGTTCACCAATAACACGATCCTTTTTCCTCTTTACAACTTAATCCCTTAAACCAACTTAGGGATTTCCACCTTTACCCTCACTAAACCCACCAAATGACCACCTTGCCCCTCACCTCATATTCTCCAATTATTTAATTTATCCAATAATAATAATAATAATATCCAACATAATATAATTCTCAATTAACATTATATTCGATAATATATATTATTCTTCATACACCAAAATACAACATTCCAAATAACATAATAAAATAAAATTTGGGGCGTTACAACTCTCCCCCACTAAAAAGGTTTTCGTCCACGAAAACTTACCTCAAGTAAAAAGATTCGGATCCGACTCTCGCATCCTGCTCTCTAATTCCCAAGTCATGTGCCCACCGAAAGCTCCTCCCCAAACCACCTTCACAAGGACAATCTCCTTGCCTCTCAACTACTTTACTTCTCGATCATCAATTCATTCTGGTAATGCTTCAACCGTGAGATTATTTCTTACTTCAACTTCATCCATCGGTATCACATGTGACGGATCTGGAACATACTTCTGAAGCTGTGATACATGAAACACATCATGCAAATTGGACAATCTCGGTGGCAACGCCGCTCTATAAGTAACAGGTCCAACTCTTGCCAAAATCGGATACGGTCCAATAAACCTAGGAGTAAGCTTTCTCGACTTCAAAGCTCGTCCAACACCGGTCACCGGAGTAACCCTCAAAAACACATGATCTCCTTCTTGAAACTCAAGATCCTTCCCTCAGTTGTCATGGTAACTCTTCTGCCTACTCTGTGAAGTCCTCATCTTATCTCGAATCAACTTTACCATCTTAGTAGTCTGTTGCACAATCTCGGGTCCAAGTACAACACTCTCACCTGACTCATGTCAACACAAAAGTGTCCGACATCTTTGACCATACAAAGCTTCAAACAGTGTCATTCCGATATTGGAATGATAATTGTTGTTATAAGTAAACTCAACTAATGGAAAGTGACTATCCCAAGCACCTCCTTGTTCAATCACACAAGCCCTCAACAAATCTTCTAAAGATTGTATCGTCCTCTCCATATGTCCATCAGTCTAAGGATGATAAGTTGAACTCAACTTCAACTTAGAACCCAATGCCTCTTGCAAACTCTCCCAAAACCTCGAAGTAAACCGCGGATCGCTATCTGACACAATATTCAATGGTATTCCATGCAAATTCACAATCACTTGAACATATATCTCTGCCAATATCTGCAAAGAATAAGTAATACCAATCGGTATAAAATGCGCTGACTTAGTTAACCAATCAACGATCACCCAAATGGCATTATGCCCCCTTGAAGTAGTAGGTAACCCCGTAACATTAATCCATCAATATACTATCCCATTTCCACTCGGTAATATCCAATGGTTGCATCAAACCATCAGGTTTCTGATGTTCCACTTTCGACTTCTGACAAGTCAAACACGCATACACAAAATGAGCCACACCACGCTTCATACCAGGCCACCAAAATATCTTCTTTAAATCTTAATACATTTTCGTAGCTCCTAGATGAATACTCAAACCACTCATATGCCCTTCTTCCAGAATCATTCTCTTCAATTCAAGGTCATCGGGAATACAAATACGATCCCGAAATCTAAGTATTCCCTGTTCATCAACTCGAAACTCATTATTTCCAACTCATTCCTCATTAACCATAAAGTCCACCAATTTCACATCCGACTTCTAACTTTCCCAAACACGATAAAGAAAATCATCATTAACCTTCAGCATTCCCAACACCACACTATGAGGTGTCTGTTCACAAACCAAACTTATATCTCTGAATTGTTCAATTAGTTCCAACTCCCTAGCCATCATAGCTGACATATGTAATGTCTTCCAACTCAAGGCATCAGCTACAACATTGGCCTTACCTGGATGATTATTCAAACTAAAGTCATAATCCTTCATAAATTCTAACCAACATCTTTGTCTCATATTCAGCTCTTTCTGATCAAACAGGTATTTCAAACTCTTATGATCACTATACACCTCAAACCTCAAACCAAACAAATAATGCCTCCAAATCTTTAATACAAAAACCACGACTTCTAACTCCAAATCGTGATTAGGATAATTCCTCTCATGAATTCTTAACTAACATGAAGCATACGCCACAACCTGACCATCTTGCATCAATACTCCACCTAAACCCATCAAAGAAGCATCACAATACACCACAAATGGTTCATCTGTTTTCGGCAAAATCAAAACTGGTGCAGTGGTTAACTTCTTCTTCAGGTTAATAAAACTCTTCTCACACTGAGAATCCCACACAAAGGCTTTATTCTTACAAGTCAATTGGGTCAACAGAAGTTCCAACTTCGAAAACCCTTCAATAAACCTTTGATAGTAACCGGCCAATCCTAAGAAACTTATAATCTCTGTCACTGACCTCAGAGTCTCCCATTGTAACACTGCATCTACTTTGGATGGATCCACGACAATCCCTCTTTCTGAAATCACATGACCAAGAAAACTCACCTCTTTCAACCAGAATTCGCACTTCGACAATTTCGCATACAATTTCTTCTCTTGCAACACAATTCGCAAATGTTCAGCATGCTCTTCTTCTGGATTTGAATAAATCAGAATGTCATCTATAAAAACAACAGCAAATTGATCCAAATACTAATGTAAAATCCGATTCATATATTCCATGAATACACCAGGTGCATTAGTAACCCCAAATGGCATCACTACATATTCATAGTGTCCATATCGAGTCCTAAACACAGTCTTCAGAATATCTTCATCTTTCACTCTTATCTGATGATAACCCAATCGCAAATCAATCTTACTAAACACCCGAGAACCAACCAACTGATCCATCAGATCATCTATCCTTGGAAGCGGATACTTGTTCTTAATCGTCACCTTATTCAGTTGTCTATAATCAATACACAACCTCATACTACCATCCTTCTTCTTTACCAACAATACCGGTGCTCCCCACAGCGATACACTCGGTCTCACAAATTTATTTTCTAATAGTTCTTCTAATTATTTCTTCAACTTAGATAACTCGGAATCCGACATACGATATGGTGCCATCGAAATAAGTCTCATTCCTAGCACAAGATCAATACTGAACTCCACCTCTCTCTCTCTGGCAGCACATCCATAACATCATTTGGAAACACTTCCGGAAAATCTTTCACCACTTGAAATTCACTAATTTCCATATCTTTATCCACTGACAACGATGCAAACAACACCAAAAGTTGCGCTTCCTCCTCCAGAAGCTCTTTCAACTATCCAACAGACAAATAACCAGCTTTTTCTTCCTCTTCACCAGGAGTAAGAAACTGAACCGACTTACTGAAGCAATTTATATGAACATGGTTGTACTCCAACCAATTCATAACTAGAATCAAATTCATACCTCTCAATGGAAAACAAATCAAATCCACACCAAAGTCCTTGCCATAAATCGATAACGGACAATTTAGACATACGAGAGAAGTTGTTAACGACCCATCTGTCGGAGTCTCGATAACCATCTCTCCTTGCATCGGAGACACGACAAGTCCTAATTTCCTCACACAATCAAAAGAAATAAAATAGTGTGTCGCACCTCTGTCAATCATAGCAATCAACAAAATACTATTAATATGACAAATACTTCTAACCAAACGATCTTCGCTGGAAGTTTGTCTCCCTGTCAAAGCAAACACCTTTCCTCCAGTTGCAGCTTTCTTAGGCTGCTGACAACGCGTATTGATGTGACCTTACTCTCCACAGTTGTAGCAAGTAACCAGATTTTCCTTGCACTCGACAATCAAGTGTCCAGGCTGACCACACTTGAAACATTTCTTCACATCACTTGTGCACTCACTGACACGATGACCCATCTCACCACACCAATAGCACTTCGGCGAAGCAGGAGCACCTCCCCCACTTGGCCTTTTACCTTCATTTTGTTTCTGCTTACCCTTATCAGCAGGAGTTGCTTAAGATTTCCCACGATTCACTTGTTTTTTTACCTCTTCTCTTAGCTAGATCTTTGAAATGCTCATATCGGGCCTTACTGTCCTTTTCAAAGATCCTGCAGCAATCCACCAAATCCGGAAAGCTTTGGATTCTCTGATAACCAATCGTCTGCTTAATCTCAGGCCTCAAACCATTCTAGAATTTGACACACTTTGAGAACTCAGTAGTTGCCTCGCTATAATGAGGATAAAACTTCACCAAATAAGTGAACTTCACAAATTACTCAGTCACAGACATGCTGCCTTGTTTAAACTCTATAAATTCAATTTCCTTCATTCCCCGAACATCTTCAGGAAAGTACTTCCTCAGAAATTCTCTCTTGAACGCAACCCATGCGACTGCTTCAACAGATGCATCCAACCGTTGACGAGTGCCAACCCATCAATCATCGGCTTCAGCCACTAATCTGTGTGCACCCAACCGCACCGTACTTCCTTCCGATCATTCCATCACTCTGAAGATCCTCTCGATCTCCTTGATCCAATCCTGTGCCCCATCAGGGTCAAACTTCCCTTTGAATGTAGGCAGATCATTCTTCCTGAACTCATAACATTCATCGGGTTTTTCACGGCATGTGCCATCGTTTGCATAGCAGCAGCAAGTGCAACATCGTTCCTCCCAGCCATTCTAAATTTGTCACACAGCACAATCCAACAATGGTTTAGAATAAAAAACGACAACGACACAACAACTCAACGACTCACAACTCAACGACTCAACTACTTGGTCGGACGGACCGACCTGCTCTGATACCACTTAGCAACACCCAAATTACCCCACTGAAATAATAATAAAATCAGAGTAAAATTTTCATTTAAAACTATTTGAGTGTCACAATTCAACTTTAAAATCAACATAAGGCTCAATGATACGTTTTCAAAATAAATTGTTCAACTTGCAGCGAAATTCAAAAATAACATATAATATTCTCGTCACTAAATGTTTTTCATCAAATAAAACAAATAAAGTGCAACTTCGTCCCGACACCCAAAGCGCCGTATCAGAGTCGACATCCTAACGACGTGAAATACACCGACCTCACTAACCACCACTCGACTTATCCTGCTCACCTGCACGTTAGCAACATAAGGGTAACATTCAAACAAAATGGGTGAGATACTTACATCACAAAAGAGTAATATAATAAGAATTAGCAAGTATCAGAAATAAAACACCATTTCTCAACAAACATTACATAACCACATTTTTTTATCCACAACAACATCATACACCTTCACAACATACACATCAACAAAGTCATATACAACAACAACAACAATAATTATGCAATGAGACCCTACTTGACTTTATGCATGCGGTACCATAATCCGATCTATTTCAAGATCCAGTTCCCGTTGGAACTCTCGGCCCCTCTTTCATGGTCCAGTATGATATCACAACAACGAAGATACCCCACCTTGGTATCTTGTTCCAAATATGTAACATGTCATTCAACATCATGCATACATGCAACGATTTCATTATAAAATGTCAACAACAACAATTCATATACGATTATTCATCACAACACCGATCAACATACAACAATTCATTATCACTATAATTATCATCAACATCATGCATTTGTAGCATATAACCACATAAATAAACTTCAACAACCACAAACACAACAACCATATATACAACAAAATATTACATACACATATGTCACAACAATCATATGTAACTTATCACAACAATAACAATTCATCACAACAACAACAAAGCTAATAAACATATCAACTATGTTTATATTCAAGTTATACTAATTATCCCTACAATTATGTGTATAAATCCTCTTTTACTACCTTCCACTACCCACGTCGATTCCTAAGTATTACTAAACCAATTAGATAAATTTAAGGAATTTTTCGGAATTAAAAATTGTCATTTTTCGCTCCAGGTCTCGCTAAGCGAGAGGGATTGCTCGCTAAGCGAGCAACTCTCTGTATTCTGACTTTCCAAAGTCCAACTTGATCGCTAAGCAAGCTTTGCGATTCACGCAGATCTCCTTCTGCGACCTGCACTCATCCTACTACGAATTCATCACAATCAAAATCCCAATTCCAACCAGGAATTAGTAAGTACTAATTTTACCATCTAATTCATATCATTATCAACTAACAACAACAACTATCAACCACTCAACCGAAAACCTAGAAAATCACAAAAACCCCAACATCTCATCTTCAACCTACCCAATTCCCAATATAAAACCTTTTAGAGACGGAAGAATCTCACCCTTACCTTGGTTTTGACGAGAAATTCTTCTTCCTCGCGGATTCTTCTCTTCAACCTCAGCCTTTTTCTCTTCTTCTCCTCTCTACTTTTCACGATCGTCTTCGTTCACCAATAACACGACCCTTTTTCCTCTTTACAACTTAATCCCTTAGACCAACTTAGGGACTTCCACCTTTACCCTCACTAAATCCACCAAATGACCACCTTTCCCCTCACCTCATATTATCCAATTATTTAATTTATCCAATAATAATACTATCCACCATAATATAATTCTCAATTAACATCATATTCAATAATATATATTCTTATTCATACACCAAAACACAAAATTCCAAATAAAATAATAAAATAAAATTTGGGGCGTTACAACAAGTGGGTTTCATCCCATATGAAAGAAGTACCAGAAGTAGCAGTGATATTGATGCCCTGGCAGAGATGCATGCCGCCATGGACAAATTATGCCATCATAATCAGACACTGGATAACCATGTCTACAAAGTATTCAATGCCTACAACAGTATAATTCTTTTAGAGGACATGGAGGTGTTAGATCTCCAACAATTTTCAGACGAGATACGAGGAGCGTTTGTCCTTGAGGGATTGAAACTTACCTCTTTTACCAAGTATGATTGGCGTAGTGACCCTTATGAGTATGTTTCCTATATAAACACACAGATGACCATCATAGGAGCATTTCACTCCCTAAAGTGCAAATTGTTGTTTGTCACTTTCAGGGATGTCGCCCTGCGATGGTATATGGGTTTACCATGTGCCTTTATCGCCAACTATCAGGAGATGGTAAGGAAACATGTGAACCAATTCTATATAGCCATCACAGGAAAATATCCACCACCATCTTATTCAAATAAGTAAGGGTCCATCGGAGCCATTGAGGGACTGCCTCGTCCGGTTTAGCAAATCCACCATCAGGTCCATTCCACCAAACCAAGAAATGTGTGTGGGAATATTCCAAAATGGACTACAGGTGGGGCAATTCAATGAGTCTCTCGCCCAGAAGACAATGTTTTTGTTGACATAAATGGTCATGAGAGAAGAATGTTATATAAAGGGCGAGGAGAACAACACCGAAAAGAAGGCATGTGATGTCAAAGAGCGTGTTCCCAACGAGTAGGAAAGGCAACTTAGAACTTCACGCCCCTGAACACCCATCGTGAACAAATCTGGCGAGAGGTTATTCACATGCACAACATCTTTACATTGTTTGTTCCGAAGGCGATGTAATGGGTCCTAAAGTATCAAGATGGTGCAAGTTACATAGAGTCATGATACACCACACTGAATATTGTTACCAACTCAAAAAAGAAAATTAAAGACTAATCTTGGAAGGACACCTCAAGAAATATGTAAAGGGTGACTCTTCCAAAGGGTCGGACAATCATAATCTAGGTATTTGGTTATTGATGCACCCTAATTTTACAACATGATTATAAGGTTTCTAACTTTAAGCATTTGGACGCCACCTTGTGCATTTTGTATTTATGCACAAAGTACTCGCTCATTGATGGGTGAGTGGGAGTTATCTAAGGAGATCTCCATGAAATGTTACATGGAGAACCTTGAGTTGAAAAGGTTCCTGTAGCGGTAAAATCATGAGTGTAAGCTATTGATTAACTTAACTCAATATACACAGAGTCGCCACCGCGCTTTTATTTATTTCCAAAAGGAAAAAGGAAAAAGAACGAACAAAACCTTAAAGAATCTTAAAAGCTAAAAAGCTAAAAGAATCAAACAGAGAATGGGTACGGGGATTGGTTACAAATCGGGAAGGTTTTAAGCACCCGACTTGTCCGTGGTACTCCACGGGAACCCTTTGAAATATTTACTGCATTTTTTGGTTTGAAAAGGTTTGCTTGAAAAAAGATTGAAGAGATGAGAAGAAGAATGTTTTTTAAGATTTTGGTGTTTGAAGAGACGAACGTCTCATGCCTACGTACCCACAAAGTGCAATGCGAGATCAAAACCCCGTAGTTCATGGTACAAATTGTGAAAAGGGAAATGAGTTGAATTGATTTTAAAATGTAAAGATAAGTCGTCATTCTTTAGCGAATAATTCCGCTAGAAAGAATGAATCATATCTAAACATAAAAAGGTTAAAAGAAACGTGCACGAGGGCACAAAAACAATTGAATGAGTTGTGAATATTTTAAAGTTTTTTGAGAAAGAAAGTTTCGATATGCTTATGTGGTTTAGCATTTATTTAAGGAAATGAAATGAAAAGGTAAAAGCACATGACCAAAGTCAAGGTTTGATTAAGAAAAATGTTTGAAGTTTGAAAACAAAGAAAGTTTTTGAAAATAGGAAGGAGATTTGAAAATTGAAGAATATGAGAGGAGATGAAAGGACTATCCTAAGACTTGAAAATAAAAGCTAAAGGAAGAATGATCAAACCATATGGCAAGCATCTTTGAAACAATTGGATTTCCATCTTCATGAACAAATGAACTTAATCGGAGCCAAAGTCTTCAATCCATAACAAATCAAGCAAAGGAATGATCCTAGAATCTAAATCCAACTCCAAGTTTCATGCTAAGGATAGTAACCATAGTCCGAAATTAAAGTCACCAATTTTTTAGATGTTTAATCCGTTATTAGTGTTTTTGTGTCCAAATGGACAAAGGAAAAATAACAAGCAACAATATAAACAATAAGCAATATGATGAATGATATAGAAACAATAATAAGAGAGATAGGTAACGAGAAATTGAAATAAAAGGATAAGGTGCGAGAGATTAAATTTAAACGGATAATTATATTCACAATATTATAATATTTACAATATAAGTGGTATGATGAACTTAATCAAGCACAACCACGAAAAGAAAAATAAAATCGAGGCAACCGGATCCAAGTGGATCGCATTCCGAATCGGGACAACTTTAGGTCTATGTTAAGCAATCGCCGAGTAATTTACGGAGTAATTACCCTACAAATGAGGTCGGCCACCACTAATTAAAGTGGAAAATATTCGTGTTAACACATGTTAGATAAACGATATTATGGATCGTTCTCCGAAAACATGTCACACTAAAAGAAAAGGTAACGGTCTAATCTTAATCGGGATTTCACATTGTGTTTATCGAAGGCAACCTATCACGATTCCAAAGTATGGAAAATGATCCAAATGATCATTTATCCATAGGTTTGAAATAATGAAGATTAAACATATTCGAAAACCAATAATCGCGAATCGGAGATCTCATCGACCAAAAAGAAAAATAAGATGAATAAGAGAGTGGATCTAAAACTAAATCCATAAAAGAATTAAAATGTTTTTTAAACTCTTTTTTCTAAAATATCTTTTTTCTAAATTGCTTTTAAAGTATTTTTTCTAAAATCTTTTTCTAATTCTTTTCTAAAATAGCATTTCTAAAATTCTTTTTCTATAACATTCTTTAATCAAAAATAAAGTAACAAACTAAAAAATGTATATAAAAAAAAAAGAATAGTAGAAAGGGGAGGGGGAATGGATCCGCAGGTAGGTGAATGGCAATTGGATATAGATCCAAGCCCAAACAGCAAACTCATTAACAATTATAATCAATTTTATTAAAAAAAAGGAAACAAAAAAAAAAGAAAAAGGAAAAGGAAGAACACGCGCAGGGGATGGTGGATAGTGAGTAGCAAGGATCCAGATCAAAACACTAAGCCCAAACACCTCTCACATCAATTACAGAAGAAAAAAAACAAAAATAAATGAAATTAAAAAAAGAGGAAACACAAAAGGTAGAAGCAATTGAAGCTTCTCCTTCTTCTTCGGTAAAGATGCGGCGGAAACAGGGGAATGGAAAGAAATTGCCGCTACCTTCTTCGAAATCACACAAACGCGTTCAACAATTTACATTTCTTCTTCTTGATTTTTTGCAATTTTCTCTTCTGTTCTTCCGCGGATCTCTCTTTCTCTAAACAATTTCAGGTTTGCTGTGTATTCTGTGACTAATTGGAAGGGGAAGAAGATTGAAGGAGATTAACAATGGAGGATTTTGCGGTTTTTTCCTCTTTTGAAAGATGAATTGAGAGAAGAATTTTTTTGGTGGATTGAAGCTTCGATTCTAATTTATGCAGGGGTTTGTTCTGGCTTTCTAAGCTTAAAGATTGGTGAGGGCATGCTTTGAATTTATAGAAGGGAAGGTATGAGAGAAGCTGGCGTTTTTGAAAGTCACGGAAATCCCGTGCCCAAGCTGATTTCATTTTATGCGTTTTATCCCTTTGAGTTTGCGTTTTGTTTTGATTTCTTGCTTCAGGTGATACGCGTGTGTGTATTTTGCAGGCTTGCGACTTATACGGGCTTGGATGCGTTTTGAGATGGCTTTGTATGTACAGACTGCGTGCAGGATTTGGGCGTGTGAGGCTAGGTAGATGCGGCGTGAGGCTTCAAGTGGCTTGGCTGGTAGTTGTTGATTGTTGAAATGAGGCAGTGTTTGTACGGCTTGTGAGGTATGGCTGGTAGGAAAAGTGTGTTGCGGCTTGTAAGTTTGGTGTGGGAAATGGCTTGATGTTGAGGGCTTGTTTTTACTTGATGGCTTGTACTTGTTGTTCTTCTTTTTCATGCGTGCTGACTGTGGGGGCTTCAGCTGGGAAATGGGCAAAAGGCTTATGCAAAAAGGAATGGCTTGTTGTGAGGAATGGATGTTGGCTTGCATTTTGAGATATTAGTGTACTAGCTGCGGGAGTTCTTTTTGCAGAATTGTTAGTTGCAGCTGGGTGTATACGGCTGAAGCTGTGAAGTTGATTGAAGTATTGGCTAGCTGAATGCGTGTTGTTTTTGTTGTTCATGCGTGGGTGTAAAAAGCTTGTGATTGGAGTGTGACTTGATGGCTGAGAAGCTTTTGTGAAGTGTTATTAATTTATTATTATTATTTTTTTTGTAAATGGAAAGAGATCTAAAAGAACAAATGGACAATGTATTTTATTTAGTGTATGGACTGAAATGATAATGGGCCTTTTTCTTGTAAATTTGTGAATCAAATAATAATATAAAAAAAAGTTTGGATTAAAATGGATAATAGAAGAAATGAATTAAAGTAAAAAAATGATTAATGAATTTGGACAAAACAAAATTAATATGAAGAAATTGATATGAAAAATGGATTAATGGGTATATATGTAAGAAATGGGGATCTAAAATAATTGGGTAATTGAAAAAAAATGGTTAAAAAAAATAAATGGATATTGAATGAAAAATGGATAATCAGAAATCAATTAAAATGGTGATTTGGATGATTGAACTAAAAAAATGAATCTGATAATCAAGGAAGAATGGAAATAATGGTTATTGAAAATAGGGTGATCTGATGGAAAAAGGATAATGGATGCGGTAATATTTTTTTAGCCCAAAACCTGATTTTCACAAGCCTCTCACACAATGAACACATCCATCACGAAACCACTGAATAAATCGCCACTTCAACCCCAAATCACTGAAATTGTCTGAAAATTGCCCTGATAAATTTGAGGAAAATAAATCCCCAACCGAATCACTGATGAACTGATGGACATTGAATATTTTAACCAAACTTCACACAGAACACTGCCTTATAAACCGATGAATTTCGCTAACACAACCCAGCTTGAACTTTGAATACACATCATCTGAGAAACAGATCACTGGCACACACAACTTGCAGTCGAAACAATATTTTGATAGTTTGACCAAGATTAGGTCAAACGTCCATCTGAATCGAATTGAGACTGAACAAACGCATCTGAATTGAAATCACTGCCCTGTCTTTTAAATCCTGCAACACAGAAGAAGAAGAAGCAACTGCAACATATTTTTTTTGATATTTTGGTTAGGGGTTAGTGAATATAAACAAATAACGGCCATTAAACATGGTGATCCTTTGCAAGGCATAGACTTGCACCTGAAAAGGGATAAACGAACTAGTGCGTGATCTTGTTTGTATGCAAAATGCAGATGAGATGCGAAAAATCTTAGGTAAAAAATTAGGGTCTGACAGTTCCCCACTCTAGGCATGAAATCCAGGAAAGTGGACACATGAATAAAGCAACCGAGATAAATCTACAAGGGCGAGGAAGCTCCCCCTCCGACCATAGAGGGTCCAAAAGGGGTTCCCTCTAGAGACATCCATTTAGTTGTTGTTTCATTATTTTTCTTTATTACTATTTGGATACTTTGTTGTTGATTTTTATAGAAGGGTATCAAATATTTGTCGATTGTAAAGATAAGTTTATTTTATGGCGCACTTTTTTCCCTCTATGCTTTTCATGGGGCAAGGGTTTTTAATTAGGCCCCTCGCTTTTTTATTTTGGAGAATTTGTGTTTGGTATTTATTACCTATTTGCAAGAAATCCACAAGCTTGGAAAAAGATTTCACATAGAGGCGATCACAATGTCGGAGCCCTAAGTGAGTTCCTTATCGCCCTTATAGGCTATCAAAATGTTGGATCTCTAAGTGAAATCCTTTCCTCCCGTTGAGATAATTAAAATTCTAGAACCCCAAGTAGGTTCCTTGCTGCCCTTAAATGCGATAAAAACATTATATGCCTAAGTGGGATCCTTGACACCGATAAAGGCGATCAAAATGTTGGATCCCTAAGTGGGTTCCTTGTCGCTCTTAGAGTTTATCAAAATGATGTACCCTTAAGTGGGATCCTTATCGCCCATAAACACAATCAAAATATTGGAGCCCTAAGTGGGTTTCTTATGGCCCATAAAGGCGGTCAAAATGTTGTATCCCTAAGTGAGATCATTTCCTTCTATTGAGGAAATATTTCTACGCTAGACTTCATGACGAAGATTCTTGATGCCCATCGAGGAAATGTTTTTATGTTGGACTTCGTGACAAAAATATGCCCATTGAGCCAATATTTTTATGTTGGGCATCATAACAAAGATCCTTGCTACACATTAAGGCAATGTTTTTATTGTGTACTTCACGAAGAAGATCCTTGTCTTCCCTCGAGGCAATATTTCTATGTTAGACTTCACTACGAAGATCCTTGCCATCCCTCAGGGCAATATCAATAAACTATCAAACACCTCACCTGAGGGACTTATAATCTCATAAGTCGGGATACATATAACTTTCCCTAAAAAGGAGATAAATTCCCCAGGATAATTAAACTCTCACCTTAGAGACTTAGGATTTTCCTCATGCAGGATCAGACATAGAAATCATGCCCGCGGGGAGCAACTAAAGTCTAGCCTAAGAGACTTAGTCATAAGTCTTATTTGAGGGATTGATAAAAGTCCTACCCGAGAGGTTGAAGGCCACACCTGAGGGATTATAGTCTCATCATCTAGGCTACATATAACGTTTCCTAAGGGACCTAGAATCCCTTGGACGAGACCAAAAAATATGACCCCCCTTAAAAAAACTAAGCCTAGTTGACCAAGCATGTCACACATATCATCAGAAAACTCAGAGCCTCGGGATACTCCCATATACCATGCTCTAAAATTACTTTTTCCTATATATAAGGCCTCTTGCTTGAGGTATTATATAGTATTATATTTATGAAAGACTTGGCTAAGTGAGATGACTATAGGTCTCCCCCGAGTGAGGCGATGATCGTATATCACCGTCAATGAGGTATCACCTCGCCCCCTCCACCCAAAGGCTCCTTATCGTCAACTCACGAGAAACGTGGGATAAGAAATTTATGAGGTAGAGAGAAATCAATGTCAATAACTAACCCATGTCACCTTGAAAATATGGATTCAACGGCCAACCATTGACTAGGTAGGTGGTGACCTTTCCCAAGGAAACCTTAGGTACAACGAACACATATAATCCAAAACACAACGCTTCACACCTAGAATATCACCTCAAGTGAGAAGGTTATCTTAACCCACCAAAAACACCACCGTACAGGGCTCTCACCGCCGCGGGAAAGCCCTAACCACCATACATTGTAATACACCTACTAAGGCCTCTGAGTGTCTTTTCCCTTTGTGGGGGTGAGATGCACACTTGTACTTTTTTAGCAGTACACTAATGTATGAAAATTTGATCATAAAAATCATGTCTAATGTTGGTGTTAACTTGAAAGGTGGAAGCTTGACCCAAACCCCACTCTAATTGGGAGAAATTCTCTAAGTTAGATAAAGATATGAGTTTTCAAAGGAGACTTAGAGCATGACCCATAAAATTTAGAAGATAATGAACGAGAATTTCTTGAAGATCTGTCTGCTAAAGCAATGCTACCATTCTCACAAGCTCACAAGAGAACGCCATAGTCCTTCAAAAATTATCCAAGCAAGTTGATTCTCTAACAAAGTTTGCAGTTAAGAATGAAATGCCTTATGTTGGTAATGATAACGACAATGAGTAGTTGTCTTTGATGTATGTCTTATTTCCCACTTTTATTAGCTTACTGTAATCAATTATTTTCCTTCTATTTTTTAATTACAAGATTGTTTTCTTCTAAGATTATAATGTGTGATCTATGTGTTTGTGTTATCTATTTGTTTACCCGCCTTTTTGATAATGAAAAATGGGGTAAGTAAACTCTCAAGGGGTATATTATACTCTCTTTATATTTTGGGAGGGGTTTAATCACTCAAAATCTGTACCCCTTATTTTATTTTGTTTAGCACCTCCCTGAGAGATATGTTGTCATAATAAAAAGGAGAATAATATGGATATATGTGCTGACAGGTATAGTCGTCAGTTCACTTTGATGATGGAAAGTGATTAATCAACTTTAAATATGACAACTCCATAAGTCAAACGAATTTTGGATGTTAAGATTTCTTTATGTCATGGGGAGTTGATATCAATTGTCTAGCAAAGCTATTGATGATGACAGCAAGTCAAAAAGATATCTCGAGCCTCGTCAGACATATAATTCAAGAATCTAATTGAAATGATAATCAAGTCGATGATATTGAATTCCGAAAGAGAAAATGTGAAAGGTCAAATGGTTTTATGCTTAGCATTTTAGAGTGATCATTTAAACTGTAAGAGGTCAAGAGTAAGTCTTAAAGTATTGAGGTAATCACACAAGCACACATATTTTTCAAACCCAATCTTATTTCATAAAACTTCTTTAAAACCTATTATTGGTCATATGGAATTGATTAAAAAGTGTTTTTTAATCAATAAGGTAAGTTTATATGCTTTCTAATCGATTAAGTACTTGGTCAAATCGATTAGAGCAAGGTGAAAGACCTCTTAATAGATTAGAAAAAAATTTAATTAATTAATCCATGTAGTCGTTTTAGGGTTTCCTTTTTTGGACCAGGCTTGTCATTTCTAAATGTGTTTTAATTAATTATCAGTTTGTGTGAATCGATTAAATCAATTAATTTGACCCATGAATCATTTCTTTTTTTAGGAATTTTTTCTCTCTATATAAAATAGGCTTCTCATCATTTCACTCAAACTGAATTTCAGAATAGAAATCTCTCTATTTTTTCTTCTACTCTATTTGTTCTAAAATTATTATCTCATGAGAATTGTCACCATGCTAAAAGACTGACAAAACCCTTGTTATTTTTCTTTATTCAAGATTGTGATTCTTTTGTTTAATTATTTTGTAAAAGACTTAAAATGTTGAAAGTTAAAATTGATAAAATTTTGTTTGTGGATTCTTGAGTTTGATATGTGTAAAAGCTCTGCTTAGGTTCTTGACGTTTAACATGTGTGAAAGCTCTGATTGCAAGTTCTTGAGATTTACATGCGTAAAATCTTTATTAGAAAGTTCTTGAGATAAGCATGTGTAAAAGCTTTTTATATTGGTTCTTGAGCATAACCAATGTAAAAGCTCTATATATTTGTTATTGAAGGTTTATGGGAAATTTCTATAAAAAAATTCAAGTGTGTTTTAATGGGATTCTCAAGACGAAACTCTTGGTGTGTAGAATTTTTCTAAAATTGCTATGTAACTTTGATAGCAACAATTTCACAAACACTTGGTATGCACTAAACTATGCAAAACAGAATTTTCAAACGACAACTACTTCAACTTGTGCAGAAAATTTACCGAAAGAAAAATGCAAAGGACACACGAATATGTTTAGGCAGTTTCCCTACCGTCGTCGCTAGGGGTGCCTCTGCCCCCCAATTCAAAAACCGAATTGGGACTTTTTATTAAAATTGCAATGTTTATACAAAGAGAAAATATGAACGAAAAACTAATCCTAATTGTAGTTGTAGCTATGTTTCTTTTTTCCCCTTGATTCTAGTTGAATCAAGTTCTTCATGTGTGTCGAACAAACCTCCGATTAATTGCTCCCTTATTGCAAGAATCCACGACTCTCCAAACTTCGAGCACGGCTGCTTTGATTCGATACTTGTGAACCCACACCGTTCTTCGCAATCCTCTGGTTACCGTGATATGGTTGAACAATCACCTTGATCTTCAAACTTTTTCACTCGGCTGAATCTACGAACAAATGATGTGTGCAAAACCCACAAATCACAATGATATTAGAGGACAAACCCTCAAGGTTTATTCAAGAAAAATCCACAAATCTCTCAACCCAAACTGAAATCATAATTTCATCGTTTGAACGTTATCACCTTGAATCTTGCACTTTGATCAACAAAAATGATTGTGTGTAGTTGTTGATGAATGCTAGAGATGAAGAGAGCACTTGTGTATATCTTTCACTTTTCTTGCTAGTTGACCAAATAAAATTTCAGCTATTTATATTTATAGGCAAAAATAATGGAAAAACATAAAAATAAGAGAGAGAAAAGTATGTGATAGGCACCAAACTTCAGGATTACGTCAACCTAAAGATACATTTGCGTCGACCTGTTGAAAGATTTGAGTCGACCTAAAATATGCCCTTAATCAGCCTGTTGGGACCCGTGAGTTCCAAAGATTCCTGACCTTTATTTGAGTCGACCTAAAACATCAAATGAGTCGACTCAAATTTTCTTAACTGAATGAGTCGACCTGTTCAAGATGGTGAGTCGACGCATTCTCTTTGAATCATCAGAAAATCACTTCTTTGATGTTTTGTCATGCCAGCATCTTGTGGTCCAGTATGCCTTCCTGAAACACACTAATTTTGACATCATTAAAACACTCAATACTCTCACATGCATGGCCACCTTTCTTCTTCCACTTAGGATGTTTGCCTTTAAGCTTCCAACAAGTTCCACATGTATGCCATTTGCGCTTGCAGTGATCACACTAAGTAACTTTGTCTGACCTTCTTCCCTCATCGAGGTTCCTTGTAGCCAGAGTCGGGCCTTTAGATTTAGAGCTTCATGGTGTCTTACTCATCATAATTCCTTATTGTGCCTCCTCCCTTCTTATTTCTGCAAAATTTCACGAAGAATTGGCAATGGTACTTTTCTTAAAACTCTTCCTCTTATCTCATCAAGATCTTGATTGAGCCCATCGAGAAACATGAATACTCGGTCATTTTCTTCTCTCTTGAGAAATAAAACATTGTCTTTTGTACACCTCCAATTGTCATCATAACAGAGATCCAACTCTTGCCATAATGTCAACAACATATTGTAATAAGCAGTTACACTTCTATCACCTTGTTTCGTATGCCATAGTTTTGATTTTAAACCAAATTTTGGGAGGAGTTTTGAATATCAGAGTATGTATCCTTAACAACTTCCCACACATCCTTTGCGAAAGGTAAAAACATGTAAGGCTTACCTATTTCAGTTTCCATAGAGCTTATCAGCCACGCAATAATCAAGGAGTTTTCCGACTTCCATTGTTTGTAACGAGGATCTCCTATTGTCGGTTCAGCTACTGCTCCTGTTACGAAACCAAGTTTTCCTTTGCTATCCAATACCAACCGAACGGTTTGAGCCCATTCATTATAGTTATTACCATTCATTTTAGGGATATTGACCTTGAGGGAGTATGAGGAACCCCCTTGATCATCATCGCATGTATTGGAATAACTGTCACCAAAAACAATGTTGTTCTTGTTTCCATTATTGCCAAAAACAATATTGTTATTGTTTTCATTGTTAATGTCATTATTGCCACTGCTTGTGACCACCGATAATTCCTCTCGTAGGCCATCTCTGTGGCCACCGTCGTTTTTTACGACCACCACCCGACTCAGGTTGCGGTTGTACGCCTTGGTTGGATCCGGTGTAAGCATGTGATGGGTAAGGCCACAATTGTTGTTATTCGCCATAGGAGGCTAAATAGGTATGTGAAACGGGTCGGCTAAGAAAGCGGGTTGAACATAAATTTAGTTGTGGAAAGCTTTACAGGAACCCCTAACTTAATGCTCTCGATACCATATTGGAAAAAATTGGTAAAAGTTGTTGTATTTTATTCCTCAGCCTTAAGTTGGTTTTTATATAAAAGATACAATTAATACACTTGATTTTCTCCTTAATGGAGAATAAAGAAAAATAAAGAAAAATAAAAATATCAATAAAGGAAATAATAAAACCGAAAATATAATATTTTCCAACACTAAGTTTTGGATATTAAGAACATAAGAATATGTACCTGAATGTAAGTTGTAAGAAGTTTGAAGGTGTTGGGTTGCAGTTGTAGGTGGAGTGGAACTTTGATGAAGGAGAGCCATTAATGCACGTTGTTGCGAAAGTTCGGGTACACTCAGACCATCTCATACATCCTGTTGTCTCTTCTCCTCATGCCTTGTCTCAAACAGATATAGGAGATATTTGTTGATTATGAGAGTCATCTGGTACCGGAGGAGGCTTGGGCTACCATAACGTCAAACGAATGGAGTTAGGTCGACAGATACATGAGATGGTACTTCAGGGTCTCACATATGTACATGGTGCAGACTGTTTCAGGAGATCTGTCAAGACTAGCTCATTAAGAGATTCTAGATGAGCATTAGGCTCAGCGAGATCATACTGAGGATGTATTGCCTCAATGTCGTCGCATAGTGGAGACTACGTGGACAGGCATCGACGAGGGTATCTTCCCTGAGGGGTCTACTATCAGGTGAGTCTTGGATGCCATGTTGGCAAATGCATAGGAGGCACTGTTGAACCGTAGACATCGTGGAGGACGGGGGTGTTTGATGCCCAAGGAGGCAGAGCATAAGAGAGGTTTTCAAGCACATTCAGTAGTTGTCTATTATTATTATTATTATTATTATTATTATTATTATTATTATTATTATTTTGATGTTGTATTATCGTTTGTGCTTTATTTCTGACATTGTTACAACATTTTGGATCTCATATTGTACAACGTTTTACTATTGTATTACTATATTATTTTCGACACACGCAATATTAGTATTTTATTAATTTGTACTTCTGTTTTTCCATCTGAAAACAAATACACAACTCATTATAAAAAAAACATATTCTGATAAACTTCGGAGATACATCTCTGAAATAATTCAAATGAAAATGAGTTATGGGTGAGATGATCTGAATATTTAAAGTTCAAAACTATTTCAAAGATATATCTCAGAAATATGTCAACGTTTACTCAAAAATTGGATTAGTTTGGAGATATATATCCAAAAACAGAGATATTTTAACATTCTACTATAGCATTTTTTTTTTAAATAATATAAGTTTTTTCAAATTTATTTCTTATAAATTACAAGATTTATTTTAACATTCTACTATAACATAATTATATTATTGAAGATAAAAATATAATCAAAATCATATTTTTTTAAATATTTCAAAAATAATTTTTATAAAATAGTTTCAAATTTAAGAGATTTTTAAAATTTTAATATTAAAAAAAATTTATAGCAAAAGAATGAAAAACCTAAAA
Organism: Lathyrus aphaca; assembly: GCA_963966055.1. Taxonomy (NCBI): domain Eukaryota; kingdom Viridiplantae; phylum Streptophyta; class Magnoliopsida; order Fabales; family Fabaceae; genus Lathyrus; species Lathyrus aphaca. The sequence goes on from OZ014524.1 coordinate 143,687,891, forward strand.
TAATAATTTAAATTAATTTTTTATTTGATTGATATTTTTTTAATAAAAATCATTTAAAAAAAACTAAAACAAATGTAACCTTAATATCATATTTAATATTTGGAAATAAATGTAAATTTTCTGCTTGTTATTTATTTTAAAAAAATGTATGCTATCATATACTAATATTAACCAGCTATATACAACTTTTTTTAATTTATCAATTCGTAATCTTAAAATCCAATTTTTTACAAATTCAAAAAACAAACCCAAAAAGAACCAAAAATATTGGTAAATACTACTATTTACATCGTTTATTGTCTGGAATGTACTTGAGAATCTTCATCCTCATCTTCTCTACTCCTTTCCACCATGTATGATGTAACCTAACCTCAACCAAAGGAATCTCCCGAGCCTCGGAGTTCATTCCTTGACAATCCATCCATCCATTACGTGAAAGGAAATTCTTACCAACCAAAGACGCGTCTAACGCGTTCGATAGTTTTTGGTACAAATATTATTTTTTTAACATTTTAATATTGAAATAACAATCCACTATTGATTGTTTGTCATTAATTTAATTTTGGAGTAAGAACTAAGAATTCTTTAAAAATCCAGTTATGATGATTCTGACTCTACTCTCTTCCCTCCTCTTACTATTATTCTTCCAGGTTCCAGCCAAATACAATAACATTACTATTTTATAATAATTTATTAATAAAAGTACTCATTTTTACACTGAGCTATTTTTTGGGATAACATGTGCTCCTAAAAAGCCTTAGTAAGTAGGCCCCAAGAAATATTGTCAATGGACAAATAGTTGTAGAGAAAAACCTTACAAAGAACTATATTTGGTTTTGTTCTCAAAGTAAGCGTGAATGGAGGGTTTTCTTCCTAAAAAGTCTGATATCAATTCAATAGAATCCTTCGCTCCGCCTGGAGCTAATACCTGGAAAAAAAAAAAAAAAAACATAAACTCGAGCACACGAATAAATACAACATTTCTAACAATAATCTCTGATTTCTAATGTATTTCTGGAGAAAAATGGGAATATCATTAACATTAATTACCTTGTTCCTGAATTGCATACCAGAAAGCTGGTTTGAAACTCCGTTGCAAAATATTGAAGCAAATATATCCGCAGCAAAAACCTGAAACATTATTGATTAAGGAAGACTCAAACAATAATCTTAAGAAAAACTACATTGGATGATTGAAAATTAATTATCATGAAATAAGACCACTGTTGCAATTTAATACCTCACTCCATATACGACTGTAGCATGCTGCCTCATAACCAACGACGCTAAAAGGAAAACACGAGGCGGGATTGGTTCCTTCTAATACAGGCAACCCTAACATCACCTGGGATACAGATAACAAAGAACATCTTTTCACATTTTTCCTTATAAGCACTGAACTTCAAATTATAACTAATGTTAAATTTATTTACCTTGGAATGAAGATGCTTGAATAACTCAGGAATATCTATGTTATCCGCAGAATGTATGATTTGGTCAAAAAGACCTGATATAAAGCAGTTCTTAAGTTAAATGAAAATGAAAAGTAACTTTTCAGTGTATAATCTTCATTACGCATACAATTGAAAAGATTAGAAGGAATTAAAGAGTCCATGATGATTAAATGTAATCTTGATAACAAATATTTTACATTTTTCCATCAAAAATTACCATATCAATTACTTATACTCATAATCTTCATTATGAGATCCTTACCTAGAAATTCTATCTATTGAAAAAGTTGCAAATTTTCCCTTTTCATGAAATAAATTCTACTCATCACACAACTATGAGAATCAAAAAATATTAAACATGCCCACAACTGTACACATTAATGTTTTCCTTGCAAACTTGAGATTGCATCAAAACGAACAGTCTCTAAATCAAATACCAAATGATAAGAACTACTTCCTTAATGTGCTGGACACCAAGATCATATTACCATTATACAAGACAGTATAGCTACCACTGAAACAGATAATACCATTTTTAGAGTAATTAACAACCCACGACAAAAAATAAAAAATCTTTATGAACATTAGCATATGTAAAAGCATAAGAACAAACTAGTAATTAAGAAGTTCAGCTGTAATAGTGAAAAACAAAAACAAACATACAGTATAGAATCTCTTGCTTCAATTTAAGCGCAGAAGAAGAATTTCTCCATCTTTTAATTGATTTGCATATGTCATCCTTTAAGGGCTTTGTGATATCCTGCAAGCCACAAATTAACAAATTAAAGCTCCTATGAAGCATCAAATAGATTATGGTATACTCAAAACAATGACTGGTTATATAAAATAGAAAAATGAAAGTTTAACGTGTTTGGTTCAGAAAATTATGGAGGAAAAAGTTTGAAAAACTAACCTGGTGAAATCCAGATATCAACTTCAGAAAAAAGCTTTCATAACAGCTACATTTCCAACAATTGTGTTTGATGAAAACGCATAAATGATCAGTCTAAAACAAAATATTAAAGAATGTGGCTCAATTGTTTTACCAGTTTTGTAAGAGTTGAGCAGGTATTTCTACGAAGTCAGGATCAACGCGTATTCCAGAAACTCTAGCAAATGAAGCACGGTTGCAAATGTGTTGAACCTAGTAGTTTTTTTATTAAAAAAAATGCTTCAGAAATTAAAATATAATAAACCGTGTACCAATGTGCAAACAAATCTAATAAACTATGCCTTCTGCAGAAGGATAGGGCTCAATTTATATACAAACTCAAGCTATTGACAGAATGAATCATATTAACAACTGAAGTGGAGCAATGGCTAATCATAAAAATCAAGACAAGCAAAACACTCATCCATGTTTACAAAATTAAGCCGCTCAAGGCAATGGGTGAGGAAAAGATTAGTGTCTGGAAATAGAAGCAAACATATCTACCAAAAAACACTTGCATGTCAAGAAACTTTTTTTACACGCAGATGTAGACCATTTACTTGAAGCACCTTTTGCCAGCCAAATCCATATACAGATACCATTGCCAAGGGAAGTGCATATGAAGTAATGCTTGCAACCATTGTACTTTAGTTATGTCATAAAAATTTAAATGGCCAGTTATTTGCAGCACTCTCATGTGACCGATATAAACTAACCCTTTCTTCTTGCACAATGCATGTTGTTTTTTCTTAAAAAATCCAATGAGTTTTCAATTCCCTAATTTCTATTATACCGTGATTCTCGTGAAGAAACGTAATTTTGATATTTTCAGTCGTACACCTTCCACCATCCTGCAACAGTTTTGACAACTACAACGTATAGGCAAATGAAATGGTAAATTTTCAGAAAAGGATCTCAATTATTCAAACCATACATTTTATTCCGCTCTATACCAAACTCAAACAAGGAAACTAAAAATTTTTAATGCAAATCATGAAAATGAAAATACAACGCTGATAAGTAAAGTGTGCTTTATGGATACAAAGCAAACATACCACGTGACCAAACTCGTTGAAAAGATTGACCACTTCAGAAAACCGCAATAATCCAGGACTACAGTCAGAATCCTTTTGATACTGAGATATTAGTAATGCAACTGGAATCTATATAAACATTGAAAAGGGAAAAATTAAGAAATCAAAAAGAGAGTAATACTTTTCTCCATACAATTGCAGAGATACTTCCACATCGGAACTTGAAAATTGAAATAGTAGGTCAAGACTTAAAAAGGTAAAATTTTGTTGTAGTAGACAAAATGCATGAACTTCAAGGAGATTTAACACCCTTGTATATTTTAAGAGGATTGTGAGTATATCCTCTCTTTGGTGTTCATTGCTTGGTCTTTCTGTTCTCAAGTAGGTGTCTCTATCTGATATATGTAGAAAAGATTGGACTGCTTTAAGTACCCAATAAAACCAGATATATGTAGAAAAGATTGGACTGCTTTACGTGCCCAATTAAACCAGATATTAACCATCATAACTATAAGTTGTCTATCTGCTATCTATAAAATGAAAATTTATTTTGTTCTATTCACTTAAAGAGAACCTGTCGTGACCCACTGATTGTTAATGCACTGTTCTGGAGAGGCACCACACAACTGTGACTATATTTTCCTTCCCTGTAAAAGTCAATAAGATGAACTATGAACCTAACTTTAATTTTCACCAGCAAACAAGTTATTGAAGAAATTCCAAATAATAAAAAGCTCAACCTTGAGAACAAATCAAGGTAGCAATAACCCAAGAGTTCACTTGAACTTAAGTCAAATACTGAAAATACACGAACATCGTAATGCCAAACTTCGGCTCCCACAATTTCTTCAAACCTTAAACCTGCCCAGAAAGTAATAAGAATGACGATCAATGTGTATTCTCCCACACACAATTAAAACATACTGCAAAATTACTAAAGGAATTCTTGATGATATATTTCAGTTCAGGAATAATTAAATACCAAAGCAGTTAATCTTGTCAATAAATGCTTACTCATGAACTACTTTATGACCATTGAAAAGTGAAATGGTTCATAATTCCTAATCTGGAATAAATTTACCAAGAATCACTTTCCTGTTACTTTTCAATATTAACAGTATCTTATGGTCAAAGCAATAAAACGTAACTTTAAAAAATATTGTCAGATTTAAAATTACCAAAAAGATCTTGGACAATTTTGAAGATTCCTGATAGAACTAAACTAATTGGTAAGTATTGCTTGATCTCGCCAAAGTCCAAATCGTAACTCTGCTCTTCAACCCGTTTTACATAATACAGTAGGTCTTCGATTCCAAATGGAAGCTCCCCTTCCTCTTTTTTCTGATATCACAATGAACTTATCACAAGAGATTTATAAATTAAATCAAACAGCATAAACCAAAAAATGTGCAAACCTTCAAATCTTTCAAGATATCAAGTTCTTTCATAGCCAAGTCAGTTATACGTATGGATATGTCATTCAGAAACTCAAACACCTGGATTAAATTTGGAAAGAAAAAAAACAACCAGAATAAGATTAGAATCAGGGAAAAGTGAAGGAGAAAACATTAAGCAATCAACTACATTAATCTGGTAACACTTATTTTATGGCAAAGCATCGAGACCGCATATTCATTGTCATTCTAATATTTTTTTAATGAACAAATACTCATAATTGCACTTGGTTTTATAATTAGTGGTTAGTAGTGATGCTTCATATCCTACAACTTTATATGTTGCAAAAAACAAAGGCCGAAACAACATATGTGGCTTATATAATACTTTAAAAAAGATGGGCAAAGAGAGGAAACAAAAACAAGTGTGTGCTTAGATAGGCTTGATGGCATGATACAGTGTTTAATTTACTTCCTTCTTTTCCAGACAAATATATGAAGAAAAAAAAAACCTTAAAAATTAGAAGCTCAGATGGAATCCTCTTCTATTGACTAAACAAATTCAAAGAGACACAGATCACGATATATCTAACTAAATTTCTAGTCTCTGATGAGGAAAATATTATTGCATCTTTACAAAAAATTTACAAACCTTTGTTGGTGTTTTTGCCATTCTAGCATCAACAGCATACTCGGCATAGCACGAATAGCCAAGTAAACGAGCATATTTATGACGCTGTTGCACCTGAATCATGCCAATCAAATATCAACAAAAACAAACTTCGGAAATAATTTTGGCAGTAAAGTGTAAACACAGCCAGAACCAACGGAAATCAAGCATTATCTAAAACTAAATGAAAGAGGCTCAAACGGCCCCCATAAATTATTCAACTTTATGTTGTATACTAACCTACAAATAACATTTATAATTTATAATAAACTAATAATCATAAATAAATTGGAAACTGAAATCAATTCATTCAGATCTAAAAAATTCAACTGCCTCATCATTGGTAAGTTGTATAGAACAACTTAATTAAATTAGGACTATTCTCTTTTCCCAAACTCTAATTAGTAGAATAACAATAGATTGCTAGCAAATCAATGGACTGTTACAAAGTCCAATTACAAGAAAAGTTATAAATTTATATCTCAAATACATGTCAACAATAGTTGATAGTAACTGAAATTCTTAAAGAATAATGTCATAATAAAAATTACCAGACTTTCTAAAATAGAAAGATTCGCTTCTCCACATCGATTTCCATACGCCCGTGATACCATCCTTCTTGTAGTTCCTACCTTCATGTGATCAAAATAGAATTATAGACTTTGTCAGTACAGTTTCTTTAAATAGCACCCGAACACAAAGACATACTAAGAAAAGGAGAGGGGAAGGATATTTTCGTAAACAGAATAATAGTTATGTTATGTATCAATAATAATATTGCAAAGTAAGAACCACGAGTAATCATTTAACTTTTCAAAACAAACCCTTACAGGCAACAGTAGCATTTTATTAAAGAGATGCAAATGGATATTGGCCACCTTTAACTATTGGAGCACAAGTGATGCAAGAACCAACTTAATCACACCACATTCACGATATGGCATTTACTAATAAATAAGAAACAGTTGGTTAATAACTCATTCACCATACCTTGCAAAATTCAAGTACAGCTGTGACATGATGGCTTCTCAGGGAGATCTTCAACTGTCCATTTTCAGATTTATCTAAACCCTATGGAGAAAATATTTATTCATAAGTATATAATAACCAAAAAAAAGGAGAACCAAAATGGTTGATAACAGAAGGAAATGCAAAAGAAGTAGTTAGGCTACATAGAAAGCCATGCATGAATGCTTCGAGTGAATCCAGGTATAAATATTACACCTATCTGAAGTAATAATCTAATCAATCTGCATAAGACATGGAGAGAAAACCAGTCTACTGTGCACTAAACATGCCCTTAGGTAATCCATTCGTTAAATGTTTTCTTGATCTCAATATTGACATTGCCTCAATTTATTTTTTCTATTACTCAAAATCCTATTTCTTTGAACTCTTCTTTCCATAGTAGCACAAGATCGTACTTGGTGCAGGCCTGGCCTAACTAGGCTCTGATACCATTTGTTAAGGAATTCGGGAGTGCAAGAGTTTGGGGAGCACCAGAAGTGTTAATGGACTAAATGAATAGCACTGGCCTTGATCCATACTAGGATCCCACTTCGGCTCCCCCACCAAGCCTAACCATGGTTCTGATACCACTTGTTGGGGAGTGTTCAGGGAGCGCCGGAAACGCCAACAGGTTCCCAACGCTCCAGGAGCACAAGAGAGGGAGAAGTCATATCTCAACCCAAAACCTTAAGGTATCGGGTATACGGGTCTCTCTTATAAATCCAATATTTCACCCATTCATAACCGATGTAGGACTTAACTACTCACACGTGCACCCAATAGTAGGCATCTTCTTGTCAGAATTTAATATAGGAAAATCTTTTAATATACATCTTCCAGATAGTTTAGGACAAAATAAAGTGGAAGTGAACAAAGATCAATTAATTGGTTTAAGTTTTTTGTGTGAAACTGATAGGATGATTTGGAAATTGGAAGAAACAAAATAAAGTGGAAGTGAACAAAGATCAATTAATTGGTTTAACATTTTTGTGTGAAACTGAAAGGATGATTTGGAAATTGGAAGAAATATTCAACTCTTGGGGAGGAAAATTGAGGGTACAAGATTATTCAATGCCATGTCCACTTCTTAAATCAAACTCCAAAACTCATGAGTAATATATTATGGATGTCCATTCCCCTCGGTTACTTCCACTATTTTGTCCTAATCACATATACAGCCGAAGATTCTCATAATGCTTCCCCATAGGCACATACTACTTAGGAATTTACGATTCAGGAGGAAGCAACCATTCCCAACCCACCCACAAAAGAATTCTGGGACTCACTTATGCAATTTATGTCTCAAACTCTCAATAAATAATAGACTACAAAGGATTTAGAATTATAGTAAGCCATAAGTTTGAAGTTGATAGTTTACAAGCAAACATTTAATAGTTGACTTGGGCAACAATGCAAAAGGGGAAAGCAATTTTGTCAGAAACATACTAGTCAAGTGAATAAAGATATATCAAACCTTGAGAAATTCTAGAGGTAATCCAGCTAACTCTGCCTCATTGAAGGGAAGAAATGCGCTAGCATCATTGAGATTTTGGATATATATAGCACTTAACTCATCAATCTGAGCTTTAAGACGCTGCAACTCTTCTCTTTTGCTTGCACTGAGGTTCAATCCATTTCGCTCAAAATCTCTCACCTGTCACTGATTAGGAAATAATCAACATCGGGATTTCATAGAAAGTAAATTAGCATATGATGCAACTCCGCAATCATTTTAGCAATATATATACGACTTACAAGTACTATACAAGCAGTATCAAATAGATCCATTGATTTTCCAGAAGAAGAAAAAAGAAAGAAAAGGGCTCGTACCAAACAACTATTTAGTTCTTACCAAAATTTGAACAAAGCTTTTGGTTTCGGCATTCACCCACTCCCCCCTCACTGCAAATGCTTTAACGACAAGATATATGTCTTCACGTTTACTGATCCGCTTGCATGGAATAACACATTATTTAGTTTCTTAATCCTCAATCAAGAGAAAAGACATGTGAATTGTGATCTTCAAAATCTAAATAAACACCACACAATCGAACAAACTTGGCAACCAGTGAGAGCAGGCAATAAATAGTCATTGTCAAAATTGTCCTACATTAATCCCTCAGCTCTTACGACATTTCTAACAGGCCAAAAATGGATATTGACAGAAATCAAAATACAGTTAGAAACTAAAAATCTATGGCAGAGAACCTGCATGTGTCGAGATGTGCATCTATTCTTTGCTCTGCTTCTGCACTTGCTTTGTGCAAATCCTCCTGGCTAGATACCAACTTAGATAACAAACAAGATTGAATCAACGGAAACTGTTGCGCTTGAAGTTCAGCAAGAGGTGATATAACATTTGCATATGTAACCTGCAGTTTTTATCAATACAAGTAACAAAATCCACTTAAGGAAACAGTGCATAAAAAAGACGAGACAGAATTAAATACAAACAGAAAGAACATGCTTCAAAATAACTAAAAATGATGACGACACTTCGTGTACCAGTTGAAAATTATCTAATTCAGAAATTAAACAGTAAGAATAACGAAATCTGAGCAGCATAAATATATGAATCGATCATACCTTATCGAGAGGCACTGATGCAACGGAATTGTGAACCTCATTTGACTTGGCAATAATTTGGTTTGCTAACTTAACAATCTCAGATGCAGATAGATTAACCTTCACCTTAGAACCTTCAAGATCTACAAATTTCCACAGAATATTTCAGTGAAACGATTTTATATATTAACAGTTCGTACAATAGCCGCGAGAATGCATAGAGTAAACGAAATAGAGCTGATGAGAGGGAGAGTACCTTTCTTCTTTGAATTTTTGGCTTTATGGTGTTTGACGGCGGTGATAACGAGGTTTACGGCGATTGCGAGCACTGCAGCAGTTCCGGTAAAGACGATCATGCTTTTACCTTTCTTCAGTTTTTCCATTTTCTCACGCTTTCCTTCGTTTTCCGTCATTTTTTCAGCTCGTTTTGTCTTTTCTTTCTCTCCAGTGGCGAGCGCGAAGGGACGATTTTGTTTTGGGCGGAAAATGAAATGAAGCGATTATGACGTAAATTTTGAATTTCCAAAAATAAAGTAAGGAGACACCTAACACGTTATATAATTAATGCATTCATTTCTATATAGATGTTCATTTTCTATACATATAGTAGTAATTGCTATCGAGAATATTCAATGTTATATATTTTTTAAGAAAAATAAAATTTTAAATCAATTATTAATGATGATAATTCAATAGTACTTGATTGAGATGATAATTTTTTTTTATTAATTAGAGATAGTCGGTTTTAAGATATCCGTGATGATATAATTCAATTGTATTAAAATACAAATAGAAAAAAAGGATTCATGAGATGAATATATATATATATATATATATATATATATATATATATATATATATATATATATATATATATATATATATATTTGATAATAATGATTTTATCTTTCAAATTAAGATAATTATTGGTTAAAATAAAACATGCATTGTGCTTATAGTGACCCGTGAAAAATAGAAAGAATATTTGATACAATATAAAATGTATTTATATACAAATTAATGTTTTTTTTTAAATACAAATGTAAAAAATGACTCGTGAGATGAAGAAAAACAAAAGATGAAATTTTGATGCGATATGACCCGTGAGATAAAAAAAATATTTGATGCGATATAAAATAGATTTAGATACAAATGCAAAATTTAAAATGATATATTTAATTGTAAAATAAAAAATAATCATATGAATTAAATTGTATTAAATAATTATATAAAAAGAAAAAAATAAATTATGAGATGGAGAAAGAAAATAAAATTTAAAAAATAAGAATTGTGTCTCTCAAATTAAGATAAATATTGACTAAAATAAAATAGATATTATGTTGATAGTGACTTGTTAGATAAATAAATTTTAATTTTATTAAAATAAAAAATAGATTATTAGTATTTTTAGTGATAATAAATAAAAATAAAAATAAAATTAAAATGAAAGTGAGAAAGTGTAGGAAAAAATATGATAGAAATTTGAAATTTGAAATAATAAGGAAAATGGGGGAAAAGAGATTTTGTGTGGTAGCCAATGAGATAATGGCAAATGGCAGCAAATTAGGGAAAGCAGAGCAGAATATTTATGGTGATTTGTTAATTACCATAATATACAAATGTTAATGTAAAATGAAATTGGCAAAATTGTATAAAAGGAAAGGTATTCAGTCAATCTTTAATAGATTTGTTTTTTTGAAACAAAGATGGGCTATGAAGCCCACCAAAACAAACACCTAAACATACTCATCTAACGAGACCACAATAATGTTACTATGACTTTTCATGTTCTTTACAATATCCCTGGCCGCCTCGTGTGCACCAATGTTTTTCTCCTTGCAACGATGGTTGAACTTCACCCATTTGAATCCTTTTTTTTCACATCATCGTCCTAATCATCCTCATCTTCGTTCCTGGCATGTCTACATCACCATTCTTCATGAGTTTAATCAACTGCAAATTATCAGATTCGAATAAAATGTCGATTTGGTTGTCTTCCATGGCTTTCCGCATCGCAAAATGCATCGTTGCTGCTTCAGCTGCCTCCACCATTGCACTCCCCGTCATCTTTGTCGCAGATCTATACACTACCTCGCCTTCGGGGTTTCGGATTTCCACCCCAAGCCCCACCATCCATCCACCTTCAGAGATGCATTTGAGGCGTAACTCCAAGTTGTGTTGGTCTTATCTTCACCATTTGCAATTTTCATTTCCCCTTCTCATAGTGATTCTTATTGTCTTGTCTTGCCTTGATACAACTCTCCTGCAGATCTTGCTGCACATTTTCCTCCTCCCTTTGCCAACGAAATTTGTTGTTGCCAATCAGTTATTTGTTCAATCCCATTTGCTATTCAGGTTTGTCTATGGTACCACCATTATTACACTCTTTGTTTATCGCCCTGTTATACATCTTGGCCTTGCCCTTTTCACTAGCGTTATATTTTTGTCTTTGTCGTTTTGCCTCCCTCTCCTGACTACTTGATTTGTTCCTCATCCCCACTTCCTTGATGTTTATTTGATACCGGACTTGATGTCCCTTTTTCCCCTATGTGATCCCTCCCTTGTATGTTATAGAAGGCCCCCATGTTAAGCATGGTATTTAACCTCGCCGCAATAGGATGAGTAACATGTTATTCCTGAAGCATCTTGTTAAGATTAAACCAAATACAAACAACTGTCTGTATAAGAATTGCAATTTGATCCTCATCTTTCTCCTTTATAAAGTTCCTACACCAATCATCAAATTGCATACTATTGCTTTCAAACTCCTTGAAATTTATAGTAAGAGGGTTACTTAACCACACACATCCTGACCACTCACAATACATGAAACAGTGGTGAAGAGTTTTCGTCGCTTCTCTACATCTAGGACAAACATAGTCGGTTTGTATATGTATGTGGTCCAGGTTGCTTTTGGTTGGCAAGATGTTATTCAAAAGCCTCCACATCAGAGTCTTTTTCCTAGGGGGGACTTTGTTGTCCCACACCTTCTTCCATAACTTTTGGTCAGAGTTTTGATTCAATTGATCATCCATCCTTTTCCTCCTTTGCACCCTAAGGTTGTAGCCAGACTTCACAATATAATACCTTGTAGTATTGTGCTCCCATCTTAACATATCATCAGCATCCATGTTGGCAATGGGAATTTTTGTAATATTGTGAACATCCACATCCCAGAACAAGTCTTTTAACTCCTCTTTATCTCAGTCCCCTTCCTGCCTATTGATAAGGCCATACACTTTAGGCTCTAGCATTTACGGAGGACTTGGAGTAATAATCTTACAATTCCCCCCATTAGGAACTCATCTGTCCTCCCATATGTGAATTTTCCTACCATTTCCCACCATCCAGTAAGAACTCTGGTTTATGATCTGAACACCGTGGATAATGCTTTTCCACAAATAGCTGGCCTGGTGTCCAGCTTTAGCCTGCAAAATCTCCCCTTTAGGAATCTTTAATAGATTGATAGTAGAAGATTATGATTCTCTCCAACTCAAACAAATAATTTATAAAGTTGTCTGATTTAAAAAATAATGATACACAATTAAAACTAAAAGTAAACGATATTCAAAAAAAAATCTAATAATTATTCACCCCTTCCAGAAAAAAATTCTTATTCACCAAAATTAATAATTAATTGAAAATTTAATTTAAATATGTGATAATCACAATCAATTAAATAATCAATTTTAAAATTAATTTTAAATAAAGCTAAATAATTTTAATAATGGTTATGCAATCAAATGTCTATAAGCACTTAGAGATTCCAAATAAATAATTATTTTATTAATTACATCAATTTTTAATGCATTAAATATATGCGTTTTTTCTAATTACCATTTTAAATCATTAGAAAATATCTTTGAACAGTCGTTAACTTATTTTTTTTGTAATAATCTCACAATTATGATAAATAGATATTCTGAAACATTTATATTGTTACAGTAACACTAACAATGTATTTATTGTATGCAAATAATATTGTTACATATATTAAGTGGCATCCAAATTCTAAAGTCACTCGATTAGTGATTCAATGGTAAGTTATCGTGCAACAGTTAAAGTTGTTAAAGGTGGGCTGCCTCTTCCTCCTCCTCCTCAAGCATAAAATAATTCAATTCTAGTAGCACATCCTTTCAGTCATTCGCAACAAGATCATACTCCATTGAGAGTCAGTTAAGGAGCATTTTAAATTTTTTTTACCTTCAAATTTACGCAATAGTTCCACCAAGGTGAACCATCGTATTGACATATGTTACTGCTTATAGTACCTTGAAAAAAAATGTTCTCTAACCTTCAACTGTTATAGGTCAACCTTGAAATACAAGAACCAAACAACTTGTTGGACATTATTTATAATATATGGTGCAATATCATAATTCACAATTCTTGGCAGGAAGGCTCTACCGGATTGAAGAGAGTCTGCAACATGTCACACCAAGAAACAATATTGTTCATGAGGTGTCTTCCCAAGGCAATCAAATTGTTGTTTCTGAATTGGCCTCAATCAAGGCAGCAACACTGCAAATAGATACCCTAAGGTCGCTTGCTCGCATTCTTTATTGTAGACACGAGACTCCTCTTGATCTTGAAGGGAGGAGTGGTAGCCACATTTCCCCATAAGTTATTTGTCATATAATGAGATAGGGGTATGATTAAAACGCTTTAATTATAGAGCGAAAAATGAACCATTTGTCCGCCTGCATCCTCGATGGCAAGATTTTGAGGTCATTAGAGAAACCTTTGAAGTTGTAGAGCTATGACGAAATTAAAAATCCATATGAACTCGTTGAGTGTGTGGACAAACAATTATACTATTATCATGGCCATAAGGCAATAAACTGCAAGCTCTTTTACACTAACTGTGATCAGATTTGCAATGACATGATTCAAGACACTCTCTAATATGAGCTTAGATTCTTGGAAAGACCTATCACTGCTACAAAATGCATAAACAACAACGTCATGCTTACAACGGATTCTTATACATTGTTGTAATATGTTAAAATTTTCGCAACTGATTTATAACGCCAAATTTAACGACAGTTAAATTGAAAATCGTTGTAATATAATCATATTTAACAATTGTTGACTTTAAAATCGTTGTAATACATGATGTGACAAGCATCGATTTGAAGTAACTATATTTTTTTCTATTTGTTTAAATTTTAAACATATATTTTATTTTATTTTTTAGTGTTACGAAGACTTTAATCTCAAAACACAACATTCATCTTTGTTTTTCTATTTTCTATTAATTCATTTTTTAGTGTTAACCTCTAAACTTCATTTTAAAAAAAGAAGTAAAAGAGACAAGTATATATATATATAGAAAATAAAACTTCATTATAATTCCAGAAAAGAATACTACATTGATAATCATATATTACATATATTATCAAATGTTCGAGTCCAATGCAACAAAAGCATATTCCCAATCAGTGACTATCTCATCACTTCTCTCATCATAATTATAAAAAAAGTTCACCTCTGCTTCTTTTTCTTCTTCTTTTTGGGCTTCCTCACCTTTAAGGTCGTATCATTGACAACCAAGGATCCAGATGGTGGGCTTTCCTCATCTTGTCGTTAATGTTGTTCATTTGCGACCTTGTTTGTGACCTTTGTGTTAGCATTGTCATTTGTTGAACTATTTTTTGCGAAGAATGTATAATTAAGAAATGTAAAACCTTTATTTATAGACGAGGATGAAAAATATGATATTAGGTGTTTGCAATGATGATAAATTGTAATGGTTGATATTCTCGAACAATATTTTTTAAAAACAGGGAAAATCATAAATCATTATTATAATTGGGATTAGCGTTTCTCACTTTTGGGAAGAGTAAAGGTTGTAATATTACCGTTGTGATATATTATGTAAAATTGATGAAAAAAATTGTTGTCAAGGATCGAATCTTGTACCATATAAAAGGGGTATCTCTACAGTTCTTATATTTAATTGTTGTGATATATTTATAATAAAAATATATGTATCCTTACAGTTGTTTACGATAACCGTTGTGAAATATTTACCCATATAAACAAATTAAGTGACCCATTGTCGTTGTTTCATTCACAACGAAACCCTAGCACCCATTTTTCCTCATGTGTTTCATACATTAAGGTATTCTTCTTATTCCATTAATGTATTACATATTTCCCATTAAGATATTCCTCATTATCTCTTTTGTTGCAAGTTTTTTATTATTATTCTTCTTCCATATTAGGCAGCAAACTTCGTCTAATTTTAGAAACAATGAAAATAAACATAAGAAGTATGAAGCTTTTGTGTAAGTTTCTTCCTCCTTATATTTCTTTTTCATTGCTTTAAAAACTAGATGAATATGGTGATGATACAAGTGTAATGTACATATTGTTTGTGTAGCTATAGAAAATAGGTGTTCTTCTACTTCAATCTTCTTGTTAGATAGTTCTCATTATCTAGTTTGCTTCATGTTGTTTCAACTTAGGTTTCAGTCTCACTTAGGTTACAGTCCCACTTATTAGGGTTTTGTTTCAACTTTTGTTGGTTTTGTTTTGAATACTAATTAATTTCCTTGTTTGAAATAACTGAAGTTGTATAGTAAAGATGATACATGGTGAAGATGATGGTGGTAGCAAACCTGTATGAGTTGATAAGGTACATATATATGATGTCATTTTGACATTGTATATGAATTTTAGTTTATTATATACTATGTATATTGTTTGTTTCACTAACCTTTTATTGAAAATGCAATTATTTAAATTGACATAGAAACGTATAATCTGAAAATTAAGATGTATTTGAAAATCAACCTATAACAATCAATGTTTTCTGAATAGCTTGCATCTTATTATGTATATTTATCTACCAGTTTAATGGTTCTATTTCTTTAATTAGGTGTATGGTAAAACAAGCAATATACGTTTGTATATAATAAACTAATGGTGCATTTCACAACGTTTGAAACTGATAACCGTTGTGATATTCAGTATATACTAGTAGATGACTCGTGCGTCCGTACGGGCACGCGCGTTACCGTGCATTATTAGTTAATTAATCTTAAAGATAAATTTTTATTATTTGTTTAGATTTTATATGACTGGTAGTGTCTCGTGTTATAATTTTATTGCATAAGTAACAATTCAAATGCACAATGAGTGGAAAATTAAAATGCACAATGAAAGAAAAATTTATATTTTTTTTCTCACCTAAAACTAACTGGTAGTGTCCTGTGTTATATTTTGATTTCATGAACAACAATTCAAATGCATATTGAGAGAAATATTTATGTATGTTTTTTCCTGAATGTAACTGATAGTGTCTCGTGTTTTTTTTCCTGAATGTAACTGGTAGTGTACCCTGATTAAAATGACAAAAATATGAATAAAAAAAATTGAAATAATATATATATATATATATATATATATATATATATATATATATATATATATATATATATATATATATATATATATATATATATATATATATATTGAAATAATAAATTTTGAGGGAGTTTTGGCTGGTGGTATGACATTCCTGCAGCATAAAAGATATGGTCATATGCTCATTCATTGGAACCATTTCTTTTGAATTATTTTGACGTTTTAATATTTAAAAAATTGAAATAGAAATTTTATTAAAAATAACAAAATATATAATTTAATAAAAAAATTTAAATTGAAATTAAAAAATAAGTAAATAATCCATGTGAATTTAAAAAATAAATAAAAAAATTAAATAACAGGTGGAATTATTAATATTGAGGTATTGGTTGAATTATTGATATTAAAAGAGAATCACATACTACTTATAGATATTAAAAGAGAATCACATACTACAATAACATATACTTCAATAGAATAGAAGTTGAGTCAATTGCATAGATGAGTTTTCTAATCATCTTGTATTTCATCATTCAGTTGGACATTTATCAGCATTATCCATTGTATATAGTTAATTATTTGACACTAGTATAGGATTTTATTGGTGCTTCGTGATTTATATATATATATATATATATATATATATATATATATATATATATATATATATATATATATATATATATATATATATATATATATATATATATATATAGCCTGTACACTCTTATTGGTGAATTAATGAGATACGATTTTCATCTTTTCCAATCACAACTTGCTTTGCTATCTTCTCTCAATCTTTTGCTCTAACCGCTGTAACAGAAGTTAGTTACAACAGTTACATCTTCGTCCTCATTCAAGCTTCATCAATGGAGATAGCTTGTGTATGCTTGAACCTCAATATGGTATCAGAGCTAATACAGCTCCGGTAGCCATTGTTGTTCCTTCTTCTTCGTCCTTGTTATTGTTCTTATGCAGGCTTCTTTTCATTTTCTTCTTCAAGCTCTGCATTGCCTTCAACAAAGGCTTACCAACATTTCCTGGATTTCTCAACGAATTCGACGAATCCATTCTATCTTCATCCGAACGAAAATCCTGCAATTGTGCTTGTTTCTCCACTTCTTGATGACAAGAACTACCATAGCTGGTCACGTTCTATGCACATTGCCCTGATTTTGAAAAACAAAGAAAAGTTCATCGATGGATCTCTCACCAAGCCACCAGTCTCTGATCCTTTGTATTCGTCATGGATTCGATGCAACACGATGGTGCTTGCTTGGATTCATCGTTCTATATCTGATTCCATTGCCAAATCGGTCCTTTGGATAGATAGTGCTGCAGGAGTTTGGAAGAATCTTGAAACTCGTTTCTCGCATAGTGACATATTCCGCATCTCTGATCTTCAAGAAGAAATCTACAAGTTGCGCCAAGGTAACAATGATGTTTCTAACTACTTTACACAATTGAAGGTGCTATGGGATGAGCTTGACAATTATAGAGCAATCATTGAGTGTTCTTGCGCTATTCCATGTTCTTGTGGAGTTGTTATCTCTGTTAAACAACATCGAAATCACGATCAGGTTATTCGTTTTCTTAAAGGTTTGAATGAAAAATTTGCTTATTCCAAGTCACAAATAATGATGATGACTCCATTGCCTGATCTGGATAAAGCTTTTTCCTTCATTATTCAACAAGGACATCAGCTCAACAGTTCAGCCTCTGCTATGGCTCAGGCTTCATCTAATCCTGAAGTGTTGAATTCAGTACATCAAGCTCAGGCTAGCTATGGCAGCTCTCAACAGAAACCTGGATTTCATTCTTTCAAAGGTAAATATCAAGGTTCTACTAGAGGGCACAATCGTGTTTGTACACATTGTGGTAGAACCAATCACACAGTGGAAACATGTTTTCTCAAACATGGATATCCACCAGGTTTCAAGCATAAAGGCAAGGCTCAATCACCTCACAACAATAATCAATCTGCTGCAACAATTAATGTTGTATGTGATTCTCCTCAGTCAGACTCAATTGCTTCATCATGTGTTTTTACTCAAGAGCAGTACAACAACATCTTGGCATTGCTTTAACAATCCAATCTTCAATCCCAAGCCAACTTTGTCTCCACATCTCCAATAGCCATGACATCACATACATCTGCAACCAATGGTAAGTTTTCCACTCTATGTATTCGTGATATTGGAGCAACAAATCACATTTCACATGACATTAATGCATTTGTTCATATCAAAAACATTATTCCTATCACTATTAATCTACCTGATGGTTCATCCATCACTGCCTCTCTGTCTGGTAATGTGATACTCTCACCATCCTTAACCCT
Source organism: Lathyrus aphaca (assembly GCA_963966055.1). NCBI lineage: Eukaryota > Viridiplantae > Streptophyta > Magnoliopsida > Fabales > Fabaceae > Lathyrus > Lathyrus aphaca. The sequence goes on from OZ014524.1 coordinate 143,706,659, forward strand.
GCATAATGTCCTCTATATTCCTAGCTTTCATGTTAATCTCATTTCAATTGCCAAGCTTACACATAATAATGACTGTCATGTTCATTTTGGAGCTGATGTTTGCAACATTATGCAGAATCATTCCCAGGCAATGATTGGTACAACTAAGCTTCAAATAGGCTTGTATGTCCTGCATGCTGTTAATCAATCCTTAGCTTTTAGTTATAGCTCTATTGATTCATCCAATTTATGGCATCTAAGGCTAGGACACATTTCTAATACTACCATGAAATTTGTATCACAGTCTTTTCCATTCATACAATGTAAAGCAAATAATATTCCTTGTGATTCATGTCATTTTGGCAAGCAAAGAAAACTTCCTTTTCCAAATAGTGTATCTACTTCTCTTTCTCCTTTTTTCATTTTACATGCTGATGTTTGGGGTCCATATTCCATAATATCAATGTTAGGACACAAATATTTTCTCACTCTTGTAGATGATTATAGTAGATACACTTGGGGGATACTCTTAAAAACAAAATATCAAACCAAAAACAGTCTAATTCAGTTTATTGCTTACATTGAAAATCAATTCAAAACCACTCTCAAATGCCTTAGATCTGACAATGGCACTGAATTTCTTGCTTTAACCTCATTCTTGCTTTCCAAGGGTATACTGCATCAAACCACTTGTGTTGAAACACCCCAACAAAATGGGGTGGTTGAGAGAAAACATCAACATATCTTGAATGTGGCAAGATCCCTCTATTTCCATTCTAATATTCCTGTCACCATGTGGAACTTTTCTATTCAACATGTTGTTCATATTATAAATAGAATACCATCCCCTCTTTTAAAATTCAAATCACCTTATGAAATTCTATACTCCCAACCACCCTCTTTAATTCATCTCAAAGTGTCTGGATGTCTCAGCTATGCCACTACATTACAAGCACATAGAACAAAATTTTCACCTAGAGCTAGAAAATTTGTTTTCCTTGGATTCAAAGATGGAACCAAAGGGTATATTCTTTATGATTTGCAGAGTCATCAAATTTTCATTTCAAGAAATGTTATATTCTATGAAAATGTTTTTCCCTTCAAAACCATTCCCCCATCTACTGATGAGACTGTCAGTCATAATCCTACCGATAGCTTTTATGCAGACCTACCTACCCTGCCAGCCCCCACCAGTACCACAGACATTTCCATATCCCTTGATTTTAGCAGATCTGAAAGTACCTCAATCCCATCAGTTACACCCATTCAGTCTTCACATGATAACATCTCTCCTGATAATACTCAGCTTTTCTCTCACAGTCCTATCATCCATGAGGTTCCCACATCACCCTTAATCAACAATAATTATCCTCTTCTATCTTCTAATACTTTTTCACCCTTAACAAGTAATGACCTTTCCCATCTATCTGATACTCCTTCAGATTCTACCAATAGCCTTATTCTTGTTAGACAGTCCACTAGAATATCTCATCCCCCTAGCTATTTGACAGATTATCACTGCTATCTTGCATCTCATAATTCTGTCACATCACATAACACTCATTCTAATACTGCACATCCTTTATCATCTGTCATCTCCTATCATAATTGTTCTCCTGCATACAAAAATTTTTGTTGCTCCATATCATCTACCATTGAACCTAAAACCTATAACCAAGCCATGAAGTTTGATTGTTGGAAGCATGCTATGGATGTTGAGCTACAAGCTCTTGCAGCTAATAATACATGGGAGGTAGTTGATCTTCCTGCAGGAAAACACCCTATTGGATGCAGATGGGTATACAAAGTCAAGTACAAAGCAGATGGTTCTATTGAGAGACATAAGGTTAGGCTAGTTGCCAAAGGCTACACCCAATTAGAGGGAATAGACTACTTTGACACCTTTTCACCAGTGGCAAAACTCACTACTGTAAGGGTACTCTTGTCTATATCAGCTATAAAAGGGTGGCATTTGGAACAACTAGATGTCAATAATGCATTTCTGCATGGTGACCTTCACGAAGAGGTGTACATGACTCTTCCTCCTGGCCTTCAAACTTCTAACTCATTTAAGGTGTGCAGACTGCATAAGTTATTATATGGTCTGAAGCAGGCAAGCAGACAGTGGTATTCCAAGCTGTTTTCATTTCTTCTCTCTATTGGCTACAAACAATCTCAAGCAGATCATTCTTTCTATGTTAAATCTACCAATAACAACTTCACTGCATTATTGGTATATGTTGATGATATAGTTCTTGCAGGAACTTCTATGAAAGAGATATCCCAGGTCAAAGAGCAACTTCATCACTCTTTTAAGATCAAAGACCTTGGTCAATTGAGATTCTTTCTTGGATTTGAGATTGCTAGAAGTACAGCTGGTATTTTTCTTAATCAAAGAAAATACACCCTAGAGCTTCTTGAGGACAGTGGTATGCTAGCTTCAAAATCAACCTCTGTTCTTTTTGATCCAACTCTCAAATTGTCTGTTCATGAAGGTCAACCTCTAGAGGATCCTTCTATCTACATAATACTAATTGGGAGACTCATCTACCTCACTAACTCAAGACCATATATTGCATATGTTGTCCAACACCTCAGCCAATATGTTTCAAATCCCCTTACTCCTCACTATCAGGCTGCCATTAAAGTTCTTAGATATCTCAAATTTGTCCATGCTAAAGGATTATTCTACCCTGCCTCCAGCCAGCTCAAACTGTCTGCATTTGTTGATTCTGACTGGGCAAGATGCTCAGACACCAGAAAATCTGTCACAGGCTTTTGTGTCTTACTTGGCTCTTCCCTCATTTGCTGGAAATCTAAAAAGCAGAAGATTGTTTCCAGACTTCTACTGAAGCTGAATACAGAGCACTGGCCTCTCTTTCTTGTGAACTGCAACGGTTGAAGTACATTTTACAAGACTTGCAAGTTCATCTCCCTCAACCTGCTGCTGTATTTTGTGATAGCAAGTCAGCCATTTACTTAGCTCATAACCCAGCTTTTCATGAGAGAAGTAAACATATTGAATTGGATTGTCATGTCATTAGAGAAAAAATCAAGTCTAAGCTTATACACTTACTTCCTATTTCAACCACTGACCAATTGGCTGACATGTTTACTAAACCCTTGCACCTTCCTTCCCTAGCGGGTATCTTGGACAAGTTGGGACATTGCAGCATCCATAGTCCAACTTGAGGGGGGATATCAGCATTATCCATTGTATATAGTTAATTATTTGACACTTGTATAGGATTTTATTGGTGCTTCATGATTTGTATATATATAGCTTGTACACTCTTATTGGTGAACTAATGAGATAAGATTTTCATCTTTTCCAATCACAACTTGCTTTTCTATCTTCTCTCAATCTTTTGCTCTAACTGCTGTAACAGAAGTTAGTTACAACAGTTACATCTTCTTCCTTATTCAAGCTCCATCAATGGAGATAGCTTGTGTATGCTTGAACCTCAATAAACCTCAATAACATTTTTCTAATAATTATATATAAGAAGTTTATGGTAGATGACACTACCATATAACAAACAAAAACAACAGACTTCAAATCAACTCAATAAAATCACAATTAAATGTGTGACATACAAAACGGTGAAGGCTAAAAGATAAGGGAGATTAATAAAATATGTACATCAGATGAAGAAAATAAATTTAACATTTTTAGTTTACAAAGTAGTACATGAAAATATTTCTTTCAAAAGCGAAAACTCAAAAAGTATAAAATGAACAAAAGGAAACAAAATGTGTATTTCAGAGAAGCCAACAACATCAATGACCTCACTGATAGAAACTAAAAAATCCATGAGATTGTATGTGATACATTTACTCTAAATTTCCAATCTTATGCTCTTCACTTTTATTCATGGCTTTCCTTGCTAACTCATAACCTGCAAAGTTCATAACACCTAAATGAGCAATAAAAAAGAACTTAGGAACACAATCTGCTTTTGCTGCATACCAACAACACCCATGAAAACAGAAGAATGAAGATTATTATGCAATTGTCTTGGTTCCTTTTGTACTCATCATCCTGTTCATGCCAAAGTACAACAACATGGTCACTTCCACCAGTTACAAAACATGTATCTTTCCAGGGCATAAAAATAGGATGATAATATTTTCATTTAACCCTACACCAATTTTGAGTAACCTAGATAAAACCAAGCCCCGTACCATCTTGGTGTTCACTTTAATCCAAATTCTAAAAGATTCAAGCACCTATGGCTGAAAGTTTCCTTCTGCAGACGAAAATAACCGAATATACACTGCGACTTATGCGCCTCAAAATCTTTCTCCAAAATGGAAAAATACTGCACCTGTTCTTGAATTAGAGGTCAACCATGTTCTTAACTTCTTTTACATAAACCTGACAGAAAAACATTTCAACAATCGAATTGAAATTCAGAAACTTTAACGCAAACCTGATTCAATTGTATGCTCATTTCAGTTCAGCACCTGTGATATTCGATATTATCGTTTTGTATATAGTCGCAATACTATGTTTAGGTAGTACATGTGCCTATTACAATGCAATGATAAGCTACTAAAGAAGTTGCAGAAGCAACTGCAGCAGAAGCCATGGAATTAGGCTTTTTAGACAATGTTATTGAAACCGTAACTACTATAACAGTGGCAACAACACCAATGACCTATAACAACAACACCATAATTTCTTCTTCTGATAACATCTAGATAACACTGAAATACAAATAAAACCCAAATATTGAAGAAGAAAAAAAACTAAAAAAAAACCAATAAAAATGAAAATACATAAATCTAAAAGAAACAAAATTTTGGGAGAAAACATAAGATAGAGAATGAAACCTGTAAAGCAAGTTGTCTAAAAGCCTTATAACATCAGATTCAGAAGCATATGGTTGATGTCTGTGAGTCAAAGTTAAGAAAGAAATTGTTTAAACATGGTTATATTTTTTTCTAGACCCATACACCTTGCAACAACACAAATTGAAAAGCAAGAACTTCAATTTCTTCGGTTGATCTGCCTGAAAAAAGCAAGCAATAACCCAAAAAACTCAAAAACGTTGATATTTTAGTGAAAAGACCAAATTCCTATTGGTTCACGGAGAAACGATCGTATTGCTTAATGAACCCGTCGGAGATGGAGAAAGGGTGGTCAAAGTGAGTTTTTTCAAAACAAAATTCCAATCGGTTCATTTGGAAGTCCATGAGACGAGGAGTGCGAATATACCTTTGGTTTTTTCATTGGAGGTGATGGTGGCCGATAGTAGGGGAGACAACGGCGACATCGGTGCTTTTATTGTTTATGGAAAAAAAATAGAAGATAAAATGAATGAGAGAGAGAGAGGGAGAATATGAGAAAGATGAGGTTTTTTTTTGTTGAGTGTAAGGTTGTGTTGGAGGAAAAAATGTAATTTAAATTGGACCAATGAAAAATGAACACTTGGGGCATCCACTCAAAAAAGTTGAAAAAGTGAAGGGTTAATTTGTTAGTTACCTAAATAACCTTTTGATAGTGTAATTTTATTTAGGTGAAAGGGTATATGTGGTAGTTTGGGCAACTTCTTATTAATGTGTAGATAGTAGATTACAACATTTGTTATACTTAATCGTTGTAATAAAACATGCATTTTTCAGAATACAACAACGGTCTCATGTCCGTCATTATAAGTAGCGTACTTACAAGAACACTCTATAGAACAATGCCTTGATGTGCGTCATTATATGTAGTTTCCAACCGTTGTTAAATGAGTTTTCTGTAGTAGTGTATGTGAGGCTTTCACCGTCCGAAAGCGAAAACCCATAACAATGGTCGTACTTAGTGGGGTCACTTGTAACACTCCAAAATTTGATTAATTTGATTAATCGAATTATTCGTATTTTATTTAATCATTTGGTATTTGGTGTGCTCTTAAATAAATATATATGTTAAATTATGTGTGCATGCGGGGTATCAGTGGGGTGTAGTGAAAGTTGGTAGGGTGGTAAAAGGATTAGAAAATTTAAATAGTTAAAATAATAATTATTTTTATTTAATAATTAAAATAATCAGAATTGTAGTTATTTTGATTTATTAATTAATATAAAATAGAAAATGAAAATTTTGGTGGAAATAGAAAAACTAAAGAATATGAGGGGAATGGTGAAAGTTGTCTCTTAAGTTGGGCCTTAGTATAATATTTAGGAGTTAGGACAATTAGGTTAGGGATAAATAATATTTCGGGTCACTTTAGAGTAATTTGTGAAAAACTATTTGGTTATCACATATGAAAGAATAAGTGGTGGTTGGTCTGCCTAGTTATGTTTCTTATTCTTTGATTATATCAAATGATATGTCTGTATCAATTACCTCCTTGTGTACATATGTATTTGACAATAGTAAATGAAAGCTGATACTTTTGAAATAATATTTTTTATGACTATGCATAGTGACAGGAAATATGGAGTACAATTTATGGTATCGATACCACATGCGATGATAAAGTCAGGGATATTGTCGAAGACGTTTTGCACGTCCTACTAAAGTCAGTCGAAGATGCTTTACACGCCTGACTAAAGCATTTAATTCCCTACCTAAAGTAATGGTTATTGTCGGGGACTCTTTGCACATTTGATCATAATAATAATTCCCTGTGTAAAAAAATGGACCACTCTTACCGGTAGTTAGCCATTGCATATGTCGTGGTGGGTTGGTCACACGTCTACCTCTGGCCAGAACATGATGCATAAAAAAAGAAACAAAGGCCCCAAATAAGTCTACTTCCACAAAGAAACGATTTCCCCATCCACGAAGGCTTGATATGGTCAGATATGCTCCCAAGAAAGCGTCAAAGGGCGATGGAAATGCTCCACTTGCTGCAAAGCATTTTCAAATGACTTTGAAACTTCCTAAAGGGTAAAACTCATACATTCATCCAATTGTTGGGTCAACAAAGTGTTATAAGATGCAATAACTCTAATTATTTTTTGGAAAATCCCAAACAACCTCAAATCGTAGAGAAATCTCAATATTTAATTGCCATGGTCTTTACTAGACGAGTCATCTACTGGGAGAGAGATTCGTAAAGCTTAAAGAGGAGTAAAGCATTTTCCACCCCATAAAGAAATGTAAAAGCTTTCTTTACTTTGTATATTTACATATAACATTGGAGCCTCATTTCGCAGATGATATATTCCATCTATTTCTTTTCAGCATGGTGCCAATCATACAAAAAAGCCTCCAAGTGACTAGATGCACCAAGGCCAAAGCAATCAAGGCCCTTCGGGTATATCGAGGCAGAATAGTCAATTCTTCATCTAGAATTGGCCAAGAAATATTAGCAAAGTAAGATCAGTCTTCATATAAAGGAAGAGGTTGGTGAAACCTCGGCAAATCAAAAGCCATATCTCATTAATAGAGGGCAGACAATCAAATTTGTAACTTTCGATAAAGTCGACATAACCTCCTTAGTAACATTACTCCCGACAGACTGTATCCCCTGTTGTAGAAGCTGAAGCTAAACTTAATTGTCCATATATTTTGAATACAATTATGGGTAAAACAAATACATTAGAGATATGAATATTAAAAATATCAAAAACCTGAAGGTTTTGTACCTTACCAAAGATGGTTTTCCTTTCTTCCTGAAAGCGAGCTCCTATCAATAACTGGATGTTAATAAGGCGTTTCATATCAACCTCTGCCACTTGAGTACCTCTCTCTCTCTCTCTCTCTATATATATATATATATATATATATATATATATATATATATATATATATATATATATATATATATGTATATCACATATTGTTTGTAAACTTCATTAATTGACCCTTCTGATATCGAGCCTTAATGGTGAGATCATTTTCCCTATATATGTAAACATTATTACCCAACTGAAAGTGACCCTCCGTCTAATACTTGGAGAAAAAATTGGCACATCTTCCATCCACTCTGGCATCAATGTTGCAAATTGAAGCATGAGTTTCAGGGATCACAAGGGTTGTCAGAAAGAACCAGTCCTTAAAAAACTGAAGCTCCGAAAGAGGTCCAAAGCCATGGATAGTCGACTTTAAGAATATTAATCTTATACCCCTCGTTTGAGTTGTTGGGCCACAGTAGCATCTAAAGATATGAAAAAAATGACCACGTAAGGATATCTACTCAAAAGCTTTCTCTAATACTTGTATACTTTCATGCATGCCCAACATGTAGGATGAAGTTCCTGAGCCATGTCCAAGTGTACCTTTATCTCAAAGACATTTAAGGGGGATGAAAACCCATGATGGAAAAGGCACACTCGTATAAAGGAATGGAAGAAACACCATACTTTTCACATACTATTTCGTCCTTAAAAGGACTCGAGATTCCCCAATCGGAAGATATACCAATTTTTGTGAAAAACATCGTAAATACCACCTTATTTAGCAAAATAAAAAATAGTGGGAAAATATATAGGATCCACCCAAGAGGAGGGATTATTCTTATGGTAATTGTGAATACTTTTATATGATTTATTTCCCATATGGAACTAAAGAAGAAGGTTGTAAGTTCAGTGGTTTTTGGATTGGCAACATTTTGGTAAAACATGTTTACAATAAGATGTTAAGTCAAATGTTCTGCCATAAGAGTCAAACATGGTGTTTAACATGATGTTCAGACATGTGTCAGGACATGTTATACCAGAATATTAGGGCATGATTGTTTTGGTATTTAATGTGAGTTTTGAGTGTGTTTTAATTCACATGTAGTTGTTATCCAGTAAGGGGTATTTGGGGAACTTCTAATTTTACAAATTTGCTTGTATTTCGTAAAAAGTGTAATACCCATATATAAAAGACATACATCAAAGAATATTTTTCATATATAAATTCAAGTTTGGTACTGGAATACGATAAGTTCTTAGTAACACGTTGCATAAATATAGCCACTACAACATAAGTTACTAATACAAAAAGGTTATAAATAATACAAGAAGTTCGCAAAATAAAAAGTCTAAGAACTAGATCCGAAGATCTCAAACGTCCACATCGAAAGAAAGCCATCAAACAAGCAAATATAATCAAGTTGCCTTATCTTTACCCTTTGTGGAACCTGAAATACCTGAAATAACAACATCAACATGGGGTGAGATAAAACATCTCAGTGAGTTCCCTATCTTAGAGTTCTCTCGGCGCTAAAAGGTTCGAATCTAACATTATTCAAGTCGGGGAAAACCTAGACTTCGAGTTCAAAACACAACTAGAGACATCAGGGTAAAATAAAACGGAGCACACAAGGTGCTTTAAGGCATCTTTCCCCGTCCAGCCATCTCTTATGGCAAGAAAGTATGGGTAACTCGATCCTTAATGTGTAGATAATATTCCCCACCCAGCCATCTCTTATGGAAAGCAAGTACGGTCACTCATCATCTACCAAAGGTACTTTCCCCACCCAACCATATCTTATGGAAAGCAAGCACGGGTCACAACACCTTAACACAAAGTAACTTTCCCCGCCCAACCATCTCTTATGGCAAGCAAGCACGAGTCACAGTTACTTATCCTAATGGGTAACTTTCCCCGCCCAACCATCTCTTATAGAAAGCAAACATGGTTCATGGTTATCCATTAAGGTATTTGAATCCACAAATCAATTATGCATCCCCGGTCGTCCGTCACATGGGACCCCGACACGAGCTAAACATAATTAAATTAGGATTATAACGCAATGGGAACACAACCTCCATCCGTTCATAACTACCTAACACGGGGATACTATTCGGGTATCGTTGTCTAAGCATTTTCAAGTCTCTAAAATGGTTCTGTATCGACCTAGGGTAAACCTAGCTACCTCACAAGTTATATCTTTTATTTCCTTTAGTTCATAAATTCTCTAACTTAACATAATTTTGGTTTATTTGAAAATTCGAGTAAAGGTTGGGTAAAAATAATATTTTTCGGCATCATGCGATAATACATATTTTTAGCTTCAAATCGGTATAAAGAACACTTAAATCTGATAACCAAGGAAAACGTTATGAATTTTCAAAGTTTGGAACAAAATAATTTTTCCTCATGCCTACAGCGTTAACCGGTTAACGCCTGGGGTTAACCGGTTAACCAGACTAGAAACAAAAACACAGTAGCACACAAATAGCAGTGTTAACCGATTAACTAGAAACCAGAAGCTGAAAAACACGTTTTTGACATATCAGAATTCCTCAAACTCAATCCAAGACATCACCAAACATCAAAACGAAACACAACAATGTTCTTATACCTAATGTCAGCATATTCAAGCATTTTATCAATTTCTAACCGTCAAAACTTCTGATTCTAAGATTTTTCCATAAAAATACTAAAACTCATAAACTCAATCAAAATCTAAAACAAAAGTTCTAACTATGAACCCACCTCTATCAAGAATGATCGAGAAGATTGAGAGATGAATGGATGATAGAAGCTTTAAGGATCAAGATCTTTCTTCTTCTTCTTCAAGGCCTCATCTTCTTCTTCTTTCTCTTCCTTTCCCTCTTCTTCTTACTATGTTTCTATTTTTAGAAAACATAAAGAAAATGAAATTAGGTCTTAATGGGAAAACATATTTTTCCTACCAACAAATCCAAATAGAGAGTATCCAAAAATGTCTCTTAATCCACAATTTTATAAAACCTCTGAGTCAGCTAATATTAGTTAATAAAAATAAGTCTCGCTGATTGCTCTAATTATTTCTGTTTAAATATCTCAAAGCATCCCGGAACATTATAGATATCAAATAATATTATTCAGAGCATTAAATAAATTACGGGGTATTACATCATCCCCCATTAAATAGAAATTCGTCCTTGAATTTAAAATATTACCTGAACAGGTGAGGATGTGGTTCCCGCATCTTCGATTCCAACTCCCATTTAGCATCTCCCGGATATGTCACATCCCATTGTACCTTAACAAGTGAAATCTCTTTGTTCCTTAACACCTTGGTTTTTCTTCCAACAATACGACTCAGTTGGGGTTCAAAAGTCAAATCTGCTTCTATCTCAATAGAATCCGACAGAATAGTCTGAAGAGGATCAGGAACGAACCTACGAAGTTGAGATACATGGAAAAAATCATGCATTTTAGATCAAGAGATTGGTAAGGCTATTTTGTAAGCAACTTCACCAATCCTTTCTAAGATCTGATACGGTCCTACCTATCTCGGACATAACTTGCGCAACTTAAACGGTCATTTCAATCTCAATCTTGGGGTAAACTTCAAATAAACATGATCACCTTCCTCAAATTCCAAAGGTCCCATTCGATTGTCAACATAACTTTTCTGACGATCTTAGGCTTGCTTAATCTTTTCTCAAATCATCTGAATCTTTTCCGCAGTCTCTTGAATAACTTCGGGTCCCAAAATCCTATCTTCACACACTTCCGACAAACATAAAGGTGTCATACACTTCCTTCATATAAAGCCTCATAAGGGGTCATTCTGATGCTCGCATGGTAATTGTTATTGTAAGATAACTCAATCAAAGGAAAAAGTTCCTTCCAATTTCCTTTACTTTCCAACATACAAGCCCTTAACATATCTTCCATTGTTTGAATTGCACGTTCCGTCTGACCATCCGTTTGAGGATGATTAGAAGTGCTCAAATGTAAATTCGTACCTATAGCCTGTTGGAACACTTTCCAAAACCATAAAGTAAACTTTGGATCTCTATCCGACACAATGCTAAACGGAACACCATGCAACCTTACAATCTCAGCAATAAACAACCTCGCAAGATGACTTTCCTTGTACGTAGTCTTAACGACTAAGAAATGCGCATATTTCGTTAGTCGATCCATACTCACCCAAACAAAATCATAACCACCTTGAGTACTCGGCAAACCCACTGCAAAATCCATAGGAATGTCCAAAGGTTGTAACAAACCACCTAATATTTGATGCTCGATCTTCACTTGTTTACACACCACACATTCATACACAAATACCGTAATATCATTCTTCGTACCGGTCCACCAATACTCTTTCTTCGAGTCTTGATACATCTTTGAAGAACCCGGATGTATCGTAAAATAACCTTTGTGGGTTTCCTCCAAAATCTTTCTCTTTAACACATCATCATTCAGAATGTAAATTCTTTGGTTAAATATGATAATACCATCCAACGCTCTTACAAAACCCGGTTGAAGTAACATCTCTTGCAACTTCTCATCTAGAACTTGTGTTTGTTGAATTTCATTCTTAAGGTAGAATTGATAATCAAATTCCCCATAATCACACCATTCGGAGTCCATACAAACTGAAGGTTAAGATCCCGAAACTTCTCCAACAACGCATATTCTAACACCATCAATTCGGCACCATGAATCACTTTCCGACTTAAAGCATCTGCCACTTTGTTCGCTTTTTCCCCGACGATACTTTAATTCAAGTTCATAATCCTTCAAATATTCCATCCACCTTCTTTGTCCCATATTTAATTCCTTCTGATCAAAGAGATACTTCAAACTCTTATGATCACTGAACATTTGAAAACGCACACCATAGAGATAATGCCGCCACACTTTTAAAGTAAACACCACGACCGCTAATTCCAAGTCATGAGTTGGATAATTCTTCTCATGGACCTTTAATTGTCTAGAAGCATAAGCTACAACATAACCTTCTTGCATAAGAACACCTCATAATCCCATCTTAGAAGCATCGCAAAACACTTCGTAAGATTTGCTAGGATCGAGAATGATCAAAACTGGAGTAGTTGTTAATCTTTCTTTCAAACACACGAAACTTTTCTCACAACTAGAATCCCATTCTTAAGCGAATTCCTTTATAGTAAGCTTAGTCAACGGTAATGCCAACTAAGAAATACTTTAGTGAACCTTCTATAATAACCTACCAAACCTAAGAAACTTCTCACTTCCGAAACACTTCCCGGTCTCTCCCAATTAATCACAACTTCAATCTTTGACGGATCCACTGCTACACCTCCCTGAGATATAACATGTCCAAGAAACTTGACTTCTGACATCCAAAACTCACACTTTCTAAACTTGGCAAAAATCCGCTTCTCTTGCAATACTGATAAAACTATCCTCAGATGTTCTTCGTGCTCTTGTGGAGTATGAGAATAAATAAGAATGTCATCAATAAAGATTACAACAAACTGGTCCAAATAAGCTTGAAATATCTGATTCATGTAATCCTTAAAAACAGATGGAGCATTCGTCACACCGAAAGGTATCACTAAGAACTCATAATGACTGTAACAGGTTTTGAACGCAGTCTTCGGAACATCAGAACTCTTCACACGAATATGATGATAGCCCGACCTCAGATCAATCTTCAAGAACACACAGGCTCCTTTCAATTGATTTAGAAAGTCGTCTATCCTCAGTAAGGGATACTTATTCTTGATAGTAACCTTGTTCAACTTACGATAGTCAATGCACAAACGCATACCATCGTCTTTCTTCTTTACAAACAAAACATGAGCTCCCCACGATGAAACACTTGGTCTAACGAAATGCTTCGCCATCAAATCCTCTAACTGATCCTTCAATTCTCTTAACTCAAGCGGTGCCATCCGATAAGGGGAAACGAATATAGGAGTCGTCCCTGGTATCAGGTCAATTGAGAATTCAACTTCCCTCATCGGAGGTAAGGAAGTGACATCCTCGGGAAAGACTTCAGGAAATTCACAAACTATTGGAATATTCAGAACTTACTGACCATTACTCTCCACTTTAGTAAGGACAAGCAAAACAAATTTATCTTTCTCAAACAAAAAGTTTACCATTCTAACCATACCTTCTAAGATTGTTGTCAACACATCTTTCGGAGGCGCTTCCACAGATGGAATAAGGATCAACTTCTCTTCACACCCAATAAACACAGAATTAACAGACAACCAATCCATTCCCCAGATAACATCAACTTTCTTAAGGGGCAGACAAATAAGATCAATCCAGAAAACTATATCATCCACAGACAAAGTACAATTCTCACACATAAGAGGTGTCTCAACGGTTTTGTCCATAGCGGTAGTGACCACCATAGGAGGAGACAGGGGAAAACTTGCAACCTAAGTCGTTTCACATAACTAGTAGACACAAAATAATGTGTCGCTCCACAATCAAATAAAATCAAGACAAGTATGTTCATTAACAATACATGTACCCGCAATAAGAGAGTTGTCGGCTTTGGTCTTCCTTGCATCTATGGTATACACTCTTCCTTGAACTTGATTATTTGGCTTGGTACAATCTCTTGACAAATGGCCCACTTCATTACAATTGTAACACCTTACTCCTCCATCCCTTTGATACCTACCAAAATGACGCTTGTTACATATCTTACACAAGGGTGGGGTGTTAGGTCCAACACTTTGGACGTGTTTCCCTTTTAAGGGTTGAGGCCTTGGCCTAAAAGGTTGATTAGTCCTTCCACGGTCATTTTGAACAACCCTTCCAGCACTTGCTTCATCTTGTAGCTTCATCAAACTATGCTCAGCAACATAACATTGTCTCAACATTTCAGAATAAGTAGTGAACTCCCTCTGAGAGACACTATGTGAAATCTCGGCCCTTAGTCCAAACAAAAACTAATCAATCTTCCACCTTTCATCTGGAGCATACATAGATTGTCTAGAATAAGCTGCCATGTCTTCGAACTATTCTACATAACTGGCCACAGTCATGCTTCATTGCCTAAGCTACTGAAATTCAAATTCCTTCTGGGTCCTCAAAGAACTTGGAAAATAATTCTCCATGAAATTCATCTTAAACTGTTCCCACACTTTCGAAATTCCTTGCACAGTCATGAGATTAGAAGCATTCTCCCACCACCTAATTGTATGACCTTTCAACAAATGTGACGCAAAAGTCACCTTATTCTCTTCACTACACAGCATAATCTGAAAGATTCTCTCCATTCCAGTTATCCATTCATGAGCTTTTACCGGATCCAAACCACCATGAAATTCCTGAGGATTCATGCGGAAGAAATCACAGAAATTTCCACCTTCAGATTCAAGAACGACCACCTGAGGATGAAGACCCCCATTCATCTGGTGCATCATCTCTTGCATAAATTGATTTCGTTGCTGCTGCATCTTCTGCATGAACTGAAACAAAGGAGCATTCCCTTCACTACCCGGCTGATCATTTACAGGAGGAGTGGAACTAGACCGACCACGAGTTCTACGCCTACTATCCATATCCCTAAATGTTATCAAAATAGGATTAAGTTGATCAAGCTTAATATCATAAACGTAACATTTAGTTCTACAACGAGATTACATATATGAACAGAAAGGAACACTTATAATATTCCAAGCTTAGGTCGAGGATATGACCTGCTCTGATACCAACTGTAATACCCATATATAAAAGACATACATCAAAGCATATTTTTCATACATAAATTTAAGTTTGGTACTAAAATACAATAAGTTCTTAGTAACACATTACATAAATATAGCCACTACAACATAAGGTACTAATACAAAAAGGCTATAAATAATACAAGATGTTCACAAAATAAAAAGTCTAAGAACTAGATCCGAAGATCTCAAAAGTCCACAATGGAAGAAAGTCATCAAACAAGCAAAGATAATCAAGTTTCCTTATCTTTACCCTTTGCGGAACCTGAAGTACCTGAAATAACAACATCAACATGGGGTGAGATAAAACATCTCAGTGAGTTCCCTATCTTAGAGTTCTCTCGACTCTAAAAGGTTTGAATCTAACATTAATCAAGTCGGGGAAAACCTAGGCTTCGAGTTCACAACACAACTAGAGACATCAAGGTAAAATAAAACGGAGCACACAAGGTGCTTTAAGGCATCTTTCCCCGCCTTTCCATCTCTTATGGCAAACAAGTACGAGTCACTCGATCCTTAACATGTAGATAACTTTCCCCGCCCAGCCATCTCTTATGGGAAGCAAGCACGGGTCATGACACCTTAACACAAAGTAACTTTCCCCGCCCAGCCATCTCTTATGGCAAGCAAGCATGGGTCACAATTACTTATCCTAATGGGTAACTTTCCCCGCCCATCCATCTCTTATGGAAAGCAAGCACAGGTCACGGTTATCCATTAAGGGATTCGAATCCACGAATTAATTATGTCTCCCCGGCCGTCCGTCACATGGGACCCTGACACGAGCTAAACATAATTAAATTAGGATTATAACGCAATGGGAACACAGTCTGCATCCGTTGACACCTACTTAACACAAGGATACTATTTGGGTATTGGTGTCTAAGCATTATCAAGTCTCTAAAATAATTTCGTATCGACCTGGGATAAACCTAGCTACCTCACAAGTTATATCTTTTATTTCCTTTAGTTCACAAATTACCTAACTTAACATAATTTCAGTTTATTTGAAAAGTCGGATAAAAGTCGGGTAAAAATAATATTTTTTGGCATCATGTGATAGTACATATTTTTAGCTTCAAATCGGTATAAAGAACACTTAAATCGGATAACCGAGAAAAAAGTTGTGAATTTTCAAAGTTTAGAACAAAATAATTTTTCCTCATGCCTATAGCGTTAACCTGTTAACGCTTGGGGTTAATCGGTTAACCAAACCAGAAACAGAAACACGGTAGCATACAAATAGCAGTGTTAACCGGTTAACACCACGGGTTAACCGGTTAACCAGAAACCAAAAGTTGAAAAACACGTTTTTAACATATCATAATTCCTCAAACTCAATCCAAGACATCACCAAACATTAAAACAAAACACAACAATGTTCCTATACCTAATATCAACATGTTCAAGCATTTTTATCGATTTCTAACCGTTTAAACTTTTGATTCTAATATTTTTCCATAAAAACCCTAAAACTCATAAACTCTAAAACTCAATCAAAATCTAAAACAAAAGTTCTAACTATGAACTCACCTCTAGCAAGAATGACTGGGAAGATTGAAAGATGAATGGATGATGGAAGCTTCAAGGATCAAGAGTTTTCTTCTTCTTCTTCTTCAAGACCCCATATTCTTCTTCTTTCTCTTCCTTTCCCTCTTCTTCTTACTATGTTTCTATTTTTATAAAACATAAAGAAAAGGAAACTTAGGTCTTAAAGGGAAAACATATTTTTCCTACCAACGAGTCCAAATAGAGAGTATCCAAAAACGTCTCTTAATCCAAAATTTTATAAAACCTCTGAGTCAGTTAATATTAGTTAATAAAAATAAGTCCCGTTGATTGCTCTAATTATTTCTGTTAAAATCTCTCAGAGCATCCCGAAATATTATAGATATCAAATAATATTATTTAGAGCATTAAATAAATTACGGGGTATTACAAAAAGGATCTTGGAGACTTTTTAGGAAACTTTCTATTTTGTTCTTATTATTGTGTAGGATATCATGCAATTGATTTCAAGTTGTTTAGTTATGGTTTATGCTACAAGAGCCCAAACACATTCTGCTATGATGTTTATTTAAAGGAGTTTGCTAAACCTAATGAAGCAGAGATTGGAAGAATAAGGATTAGTTATGTCTTGGTGTCTCTTTAGGGTTTAACGTGTTTTCTTTGTATGTCACTCTTGTATCAGTTTTGATGCATTGAGTTGACTGATTGTTAATTGTTAATTGTTAATTGTTCACTCGTGAGCTTTTAAGTCCGAGTGTATTGTTCTTAGTTTAAAGCTCTTAAGCAAAACTATGTTTTATACTTTGAATAGTGTTCTTCTATTTTGGGTTATTGTTGAATTGTCACTGTTGTGTGACTGGTGGGAAGTGAAATGGATTTTCATATCTAGGAGTTCCTGGGTAGAAGTTAGCACGGGTAATGATTACGTGATAAGTTGGAAATGAGGGAGTTTATCTTTGAATTAATACTTTTATAGTTAATTTCCTTCATGCCTTGGTAGCCCCCAAATGTAGGTGAATTGCAACAAATTGGGTTAACAATTGATTGTGTTATTTACTTCAAGCATTTTATAATTGTTTGTTTTGTGTTCATTCTATTCTGATCCAAGTGTTGTGACATATGTCTCGAAATTTTGTATCTACGTGCTAGAATTTCAATTGGAATCAGAGCAGGTCACTATATTTTATTTTGGGTGAGCTCTTGGGGTTTTTGTTGTGTATTTGGCACTATGGACAAGGAAGAAAAGGGAATGTGAACAAACCACCCATCTTGGATGGAACTAACTAGGACTATTGGAAGGCACACATGGTGGAATTCTTAAAATTAATGGATAACAAAACTTGGAAAGTTATCATCAAGAGTCAGGAACATCATGTAGTTAACGATAAATATGGGAAGGAAACTTTGAAACCTCAGTAGGACTAGATCAAGGCAGAAGATGAGACTGCTATTTGAACTTCCAAAGCCTTGAATGCTTTATTCAATGGAGTTGACAAAAACATGTTTAGGTTGATCAACATTTGCACTATGGCTAAGGATACTTGGAAAAATCTCAAGACAACTCATGAAGGCACATCTAAGGTAAATATGTCTAGACTTTAGTTGCTCACCATAAAAATTTGAAAATCTAAAAATGAGGGAAGAGGAAAGTATTCATGACTTTCACATTAATGTTCTTGAAATATCTAATGCCTTTAGTGCTCTAGGAGAGAAAGTATCAGATGAAAGATTGGTTAGGAAGATCCTCAGGTATTTTCCCAAAAGGTTTGATATGAAGGTAACTTCCATTGAATAAGTTCAAGATATCAACAACATGAAAGTAAATGAACTTGTTGGGTAATTTCAAACTTTTGAATTAGCTACTAGTGACAAGTATGAGAAAAAGAACAAGAGCATAACTTTTGTTTCCAATGCTGAAGATAAAGAGGGTCAAGCTGACCTGGATACTGATGAGGGAATGTCATATACCATTGTATTACTTAGGAAACAATTTAATAAAATTCAGAAGAGAATGGACAAAAGGGGGAGACCAGGTGTCAAGGACATAACATATGACATCATGAATAACTATGATTCTCAAAAGAATATCAGAAGTGAAGAGAAGTCAAATCAAAGCAAAGAGATTCAATGTTATGAGTGTGAACGTTTTGGCCACATTAGGCCAGAATGTGCCACCTATCACAAGAAATAGAAAAAGGGCTTGTCTGTATCTTGGTTTGATGATGATGAGTCAAAAGATGAATATAACACTAAGATTATCAAACTTGTAGCTGCTCTTTCTGTAAGATAGGAAGAAGAAGTTGAATCTTGTGATGAAAATGTCCTCTATGAAGATTTTGATGTGTCATACATGGAAACTTGTGACATGTGTGAAGAAAGTCTTAAGACATGGGTAAATCGGAGAAAAGTCATAGCTTAATTGGAAAATGAGAAGAAGGATTTGTTATGTATTATTTCTTAGCTTCAGAATGAGGTAACTCTCTTAAATTTTAAGCTTGATGACATGACATATTCCTTGAGAAGGATGAAAGGTGGATCTGATATGAGAAAAGAAGCTGGAGGGTTAGAAAGTTATTATCAATCTGACAATAAACAAAGAAGAGTGTCGAAAGAAAAGTTCCTTACTCCTGAAAGAAGAACATGGTCATTATGTACAACCACACGTTACAACATCCTAACAGACACGATGAACCTCAAAATAATTCACGATCTACTTGGATATGTCATTATTGTGGTGAGTATGGTCATATAAAGCCTTTTTTTGTTATAAATTGTATGGAGATAAAAAATCTTAAGCTAATTCTAAGGCAACTCAAGTGAGTAAGAAGAGAAGTTATAGATGTAGGGATGTGAACCTTATAACCAACATTCCTTTGAGGAATTCAACTAAAGGAGACAGATACTTTGGTAGTGGATGCTCTAGACATACAACACGAGTTCAGAAGTTATTGGGAAACCGGTGTATGTTGGATCACTTAGTTTAAAAGATGTTATCCTTGTGAAAGGACTAGTTGTTAATCTCCTTAGTATTAGTCTATTGTGTGATCAAGGATTATTAAATAACTTCTCAAAGACATAATGCCTAGTGAAAATTGATAAAGATGTTATTGTGATAAAATGTATAAGTTTTAATGACAACTATTATCTATGGGAACCTCTTCCACATGCTCAGTAACAAATGAGGATGAAGTGAAGCTATGACACCAAAAACTTGGACACCTTCATCTCAACATAATGAAGGAAATCATATATGAGAAACCCATTAGAGGAAATCCAGGACTTGAGGCTAAAGATGGGAAAGTCTATGGCGAGTGTGAGGCGGGGAAAGAACCCATGATGTCACCCCCAATGTTGCAAAATCATACTAATTCCAAAGTAATAGAACATTTTTACATGAATTTAATGGTATCAATGCAGGTAGAAAGCTCGGATGGAAAGAAGTATGTTTGTATGGTTATACATGATTTTTCAGGGTTTACATGGGTGAACTTTCTTAGATAAAATTCAAACACCTTTGAAGTCCTTATTTTTTTTGTCAAAGTGTTCAAAAGGAGAAAAAAGGTATGATTGTCAAGGTTAGGAGCTATCATGACAAGGAGTTTGAGAATGCAACTTTTTTTTTTAATTTTGTGCTTCTGAAAACATCATTTATGAATTTCTCTTTTTCCATTTCTTCTCAGTAAGATGTAACTATTGAGCAAAAGACAATGTCTATACAAGATTCAACTATAGTCATGATTCATGCTAAGCATTTTTCATATCATTTTTGGGTTGAATGTATGGATAATGCATGTTATATTCATAATAGGGTCACCTTGAGAGTTGGGGGCTTCAACTACTCTCTATGAGATATGGAAAGAAAAAAGACCTACAGTCAAATACTTTCATATCTTTGGAAGTAAATGCCATGTATTGGCTGACAAATATCAAAAGGGTAAAATGGACCCCATAAGTGATGAAGGGATATTTCTAGTTTATACTTCAAGCAGCAGAGCTTATAGTGTCTCTAACTTCAGAAATGTAATGACAGTGGAATCTATTAGTGTGGTAATTGACGATTCAATTACTGAACAAAGGATGTATGTTGAATACAATGTTGAAAGATTCTCTAGGCAGACAATTCTCAAGTCAATTTAGATCTCTCTATTAAAGTTTAGACATAACAATCCAAGGAACTCATTACAAGATACCCCAATGAAATGGATATCACTAACCTTACAAAGGAAATATCAAACTCTTGTATTGTCTCCAAGCTTGAACCAAGGATGGGTTATATTTTTCAAGAAAAGAAAATCTTGAACTAAATCATTGGAACAATTTAATGTGGTGTGCCTTACTCTTATATCACAAATTTCATGCTGAAAGAATTTTGCAAGGCAAAATGGGATGGATGTTTATCTCTGAAAAACAGTCGGATTCCTGGATCAATAAGAAGCAAGTATGCGGTTCTTTGTGTATTGTTGAAGCTAAATATGGTGAAAGTATAAGAGGTTGCTTTCAACTAATGTGGATGAAACAAATGTTGAAGAAACATAATGATAAATAGGATGTCATGACATTACATTGTAAGAATCTAAATGTTATCAGATATCTCATTCAACATGGTTGGAACAAGAAGCTTGACAGTCACAATCAACTAATCAAGAATCTTGTTGAAGGAAAGGTTGTTATTTTTGAGCATGTGAACCCTAAGGAACAACTGATTGCTATGTTTATTGATGCTTCAATATAATAACTTGCACCATTGAGGAGTTATAATAATTACAGACATGGAGGAATGCAATAGATACTGCATATTTTCTCTATTTTCTGATGCTTGATAATCCTAAGCAAGTTACTAATGTTAAATGATGGAGAAAAAGATATGTGAAAGGTAAAAGGGCTAATTTGAAGGAATTCATTGTCAATCATCCTGAAATAGGTAACTGCATTAAGGAGTGCGGAAAGATCTTTGACAGGGGAAAGAGGTGGAGGATCACCTGAAGATGATCTAAATCTGTGTTTTCATTTGTATTTATGTTTGTATGCATGTTTGTGTTTCCATTTTATGTTTACATTTACTCTATTTTTTGTCAATATTTGGCTAAAATGGGGGGGGGGGGGTAAAGGTTAATGCGTTTGTGTAATCCTGATGTTGGATCAGGTGTCATGACATCATGTCATGTTTATACTTCTTGTTAATGAGAGTACTTTATTGTTGTTTCTTGTTGTATGCTACTATTTAGGGGGAACATGGTTGTCTGTCATGCTTGTGCTGTAAGGAAGGATTTGCTGCTTGTTTAGGAACAAATTATTGTTGTTGCTGGTTTCATTGATGTGGTATGAGCAGGATGTCATACCTGATGTTCTGACATCATTCCATTTATGTTTGGGAGAATTTATCTTTCTCTGCTGTAGGTTGTGATCTTCAAGGGGAGTGTTGGTAGTGTTTTTCTTCTGGTTGTCATGTGATGTCAAACTAGATGTTTTGACATTATGTTTAACTATGCTTTGTTGAATTCATAAGCTATGTAATTTAGGGGGAGTTAAGTCGTTGTTGTTGTTTGGAGTGCTTGTGATTTTGGTTTCCCCCCTGAGAGGGATGTGTGAACTTGGATAATTCATATTTGATTTTCCTATGATTTGGGTTTTCTTCTTAAGGGGAATATTGTCAATGTGTGACAGGAGGAATTATGAATTTGTCTGCTCTGTAGCTGCAAAGTTGCAACATGTACAAAGTTTAAATATTTTCATGTAGCTTGTGTTTTTGTGGTTCTTATTATGTGTGCTCACGACTTGTTCTAAGGTTGTTTTAGCCAAAATTTGCCAAAATAGGAGATTTTAAGTTTTATGGTTTTTGGATTGGCAACATTTTGGTAAAACATGTTCACAACAAGACGTTAAGCCATATGTTCTGACATGAGAGTCATGCATCATGTTTAACATGATGTTGGAACATGTGTAAGAATATGTTATACCATAAGAGTAGGGCAGAGCTCTTTTAGTATTTAATGTGTGAGTTTTGAGTGTGTTTTAATTCATACGTTGTTGTTATCCAAGAAGGGATATTTTGGAAACTTCTGTTTTGACAAATTTGATTGTATTTCGTATAAATGATATTGGAGCCTTTTTATGAAACTTTCTATTTTATTCCTATTATTGTGCAGGATATCATGCAATTGATTTCCAGCTATTGTCTTGCGGTTTACGCTATAAGAGCCCAAGCCTATGTTGTTGTGATGTTTATTTAAAGGAGACTAACCACTTCAATCTACCTCAAGGAAAAGAGATTAACCGCTTCGATATGTCATTTGAAAGAAAAGACTCAAATCACCATATTATGAAGTCTTGTGTTATTTGGTTGGAGATCAACCAACATTCCTTGTATAAGGGGGTTTGTGAGGACATCATATTAAAAACTCTCAACTTTATATTGAAAATTATCAAGATCATTTCTTGGAGAGATGGCACTTTTATTTTGACAAAACCTTATAACTCTCGGTGTTCTTCTTTTCTTATCCTTTTAATTTCCGCATTTTTATTTTCGTTGCTAATTATTTAAAATTGTTTTTAAACTTTAATTTTACTTTGTAAAGTTTTTTAAAATCAATTTTTTCTAAACCACACAATTCACCCTCCTTCTCGTGTGTGAAGTCTCAAATCCAACAATTACTTCATTAACAGACATAAGTTTTAACCTTGCAACTTAACCCCTTCTCTATCATGCTAGAAGCTTATTATACTCTACCAATATTTTGTTTCACCATTAGTCGAACAATTATGATTTCACAATAGAATATTATATATATATATATATATATATATATATATACATATATATATATATATATATATATATATATATATATATATATATATATATATATATATATATATATATATATAATAAATTTCTTTTTCAAATTTAAAATATTTAAATTAAATTAATTTTTTGTGAAATTAATAATTGTATAAATATATATTTTTTGTTTTATATAAAATTGATCAAATATAATTAAAATATTTAATGAAGATGATCTATTTGATCTTTAAAATAATTGGATTAAATCTATTAACAAACTTTTTTTTCTTATATATTAGATAAATTGAATCCATATTTAATGGATATGTTAGATAGGTCTTGGTTCAGTGGATCTAATTGTCACACTTAATTCTAATTTATTCTATCTGAGATGTTTAACCCATGAGTGATAACTACTACAAATTTGATCGCTTTTTAACTTTTCAACATCTTACGAGTATTAAATAAATCAAATAAATGAAATATAAAAATTACAAATGGTTCCTCTTTATTTTTATAAATTGTATATGACTTGTTAAAAGTGAATTAAATATGCTATAAAATGCTTCACATGTAAAATATTAATGTTATTCAAGGACTTGTCAACTGTGAATTAACTATGTCATAAAATGCTTCAAATGTCGAAATGTTAATGTTATTCAATACTTGTCAATTGTGAATTAACTATGTCATAAAATGCTTCAAACGCAAAATATTATTATGTTTGCTTGAAAAATACTAATAGGTCAGTAAATGATAATTAAATATGTCATTAAAACAACATTCATTGATATTTGATATCTATATTATTTATTATAATAATGTATATATTATATTATAATCCAAGAAAAAATTGTAAATAATAATTAATAAATTATGGGGAAAAAAATAAAAAAATGAAAATAGTATAACTTTATTTGCTAGAACAAACATTTTTCTGAGATAAAAAAAGGCCAGCGTGAATTATTGAATTACATTATGACAGTTAATTCCAAAAAGCCAACACATTCTTCACATTGTTTTCATCATTTTTGAGATTTCTTGCGCATCTCTTTCACCCATTTGAGACTCAACACACTCCCAATTTTGCTTACCTTTGATTCATCTTTGTTTTTTTTCTTGTTTTTATCTGATGTTGGGAGAGGTTCTTGGTTGTTATCCCATTGATCAGCCCAGGACATGCCAGAATCCATTTTTATGTTTTTGTTGAAAATTGTAATGTTATTTTAAATCACACAATGTTTTATATGAGTGAATATAGGAAATATTCTATGCATGCAATTTACTTATTATAACTAGCTATCTATTATTAGCTAGAATGAGGTTATCCTTTTCTTTTATATGAATCAACAAATATTTTTGGAAAAAGGTTATTCTGGATGGTCCTATTAAGGGCATATATCCATACTGTCAATCTAAATTAAACCAATATATGTCACTTTGATTACCTCATATATTTATATAGTTGCCCGCAGTATAAAGTACCTGATGGGCGTTATTCACCTTGCAATGCAGAAATTTCAAAAAAGAATTTTATAACGTTTTTCATCTCTCAATTGATGGGGAGAAATTTGATTTTTTTTAAAAGTCTATAGCAGGATAAATAGCAAGTCGCAACCATGGTCAGCCCAACATAATCGGATGTCCAAGGCGAATATTAAAACAAAGATTTTTTTCATTCATTATAATTAAAAAAAAAAATTTAAGTTAAATTGAAAAAATATAGTAAATTTTATTTTTCGTGCATCGACCAGATTTGAATTCTAGACCCTCTTAAACAAAGAGCTATTCACTAACTAACTATGTCATGTAAACAATTTGTTGAAAATTTCGCTATTCTAAAAATATATTATAAAATATATTTTTTTTAGACCTAAATACCCTTTAGAAAAAATATTTTTTTATGAGGCCCAAGACAAAGGCCTAATCCGCCTTACCCTTGGGTTGACCCTGGTCGCAACGCTTCTGGATAAAAAAAATGGTGCAAAATTAAAAGGTTCAATTAATGAGGCGTCAATATGAACGTTCTGACCTGATTAGAGGTTGCGGGAAGCATTTCACGCCGCAAAGCTTTTTTCTGACACATATGTTACTGAGTGTTTTTAACGCTGCAACTCTCAACGACATTAAATGTTGCAGGATGGTTTGGGAGGTTGTAAACTTATGAATATATGATCTCGTCATCATGCACTATTCTCTATGTATCTTCACAATGAACCAAGCTTCCTAATGGTGTAATGCATGTCGTGCTCAACTAAATAAACTTAGTTTTCATTACTCTTCCCAATGGTGTAATTCATGTTATTCTCAACAAGATTGTGTGACAAGAAAACTGCATTGAGATTGTCACAAAAAAAAGTGGGAGGAAGAAAAGGCACGACAAGTTCATTGAGAATGGACTCAACCCACAAAAGTTCCAAGGTAGTGTGAACAAGAGCAAGATACTCTGCTTCGGTGCTTAATTTAGGAACAAGAGGTTGCTTCTCTGCGCTCCACAAGATGATATTCAGGCCAAAAGAGATGCATGGTCATGAGGTAGATTAACGACCATCGGGATCATTGGCCTAATCAGAGTCATCATAAGCCCTTAGATATAACTTGTGTGGCAAGGAAGTTGGGGAAAGAAGAAATTTGTAAACAATAGTGTCTCTTCGATACCACGTGATACGTTTGACTGCAAACCAATGAGACTCAGAAGGATATGCCATGAATTGGAATGATTTATTCACACTAGAAGTAATGTCTGGTATAGTAAGTGTGACATGTCTCAATGCTCCAACCATATACTTGTAAAAAATATGCATATAAGTAGTGACTACATTGACATTACAAATTTTGGCTTGATTGAGTAAGTGTTGAATGTACTTAGCACGTGTGAGAAGTATACTACCATTTGGAAAATGCTTAACCTCAATACCTAAGAAATACTCAGATTTCCCAAGTTTCTTAAGAGAAAAAGTTACATGAAGAGAATTAATAAGTGGTTGAGTCATGAACACTTTCTATTGAAGGGAGCATTTGAGAAGAGAATTGTGTATGTCAATTTGTTGAAGTTCCCATTTGTTGATCAAGACAAATGTGTGAATGATTTTAATTGTGGTAGGCTTCACAGTTAAAGATAAGGTTTCATTGGAGTAAAAACTAAATGGATTTTCCTTTACCTTTAAGATCCATTTGTAACCAACATTTTTTTTCTGCGAGATGGAAGATTTATTAAAGTCTAAGTTTGATTTTCCAAGAGAGTATCATATTCCACTTGCATAACTTTAAGAATTTAGTTGTGAAAGGGGTTGAATGACTTATTAAGGTTCCACAAGTGTGATTAATTCCTTCAACAATGGAATGAACTATTTTATCCTTGTGAGCATAAGGTGGTCATTAAGGTGGAACACTTCAGGATGAGTGGAATTGTGTATAAAGGGTGAAAAGGACCATTCATACTAAGTTGTGGTGAGAGGAGCCTGATGTCATGGATCACTAGGTTAAGGACTGGATGAAAGAGTACTATTTGTAACACCATTTACCCCACATCAAAATATAATATGATTATTCAATAAAATCAGAGTATCAACAAAAGGGTATCACATTTCTTCTGTTATCAAACATCAAAATACATCATCATTTTGTCGTGTTCCGTAACACGGGTTACAACATGCATTGATATTTAAATACAAACATATTACATCAACTTAATTAACTCAAATATGAAAATTCAAAATTTAATTCAAAACATCATTAACTCAAGGTAAAACAAGTGAACACAACGGTTCTCAAGCGTTCTCGTCCTGATGTTACATGACACAGAGCAGGACACCACGCCTAACTAAATAAAAGACGAAAAGAAATAACACTCCAAGCTACATCAACACACCTAGCTTATTCTTGAGTATCTGCAGGATGGCATAATAGACTATCACCAAAGGCATGCAGGGTGAGTAATCATGAATCAATATAACTGACATAAAGTAAACATAATCATGCAACAGTTCGTCATATAGAAATACATCATAATTCTCACTCATCACATCATAAAACTCATCAAACATCTATTCAACACATATGCATCATGATATGCCACCAAGAATGAAATGCAACTTCATATATGCATGTGATACCGATTTCAACATGTGATGGACACTGGGCTATCTACCCTCCACAATGGAGAACAACATAATCAACATAACCCCGATCCACACTATGGGATCGAAGCTTCCAACAACATATACATGTCACAAATGCAACGATAAAACAATTCAACATGATTCAACATTTGCATCGGCATTCATGTTAATAAACATTATATCATAACATATATCTTATCTTCATTTCTATCATAAAATAACTGCTAAAACATCAACAAAAATCATGACAACCAATATAATACACGACACCAATACATCATGTCTACATATCATTAGGCAATTTCCTGCAATTAAATCACTAATTTTTCACTTCCAGGACTCGCTAAGCGACCCCCTTGCTCGCTAAGCGGCCTCCTCTCGGGATGGAGAAAATTCTCAGTTTTCACTGCTTGCTAAGCGAGAATCTGCTTGCTAAGCGGGCTAGGCAGATTCAAAAATCCCAATTTTGCGATGACAATAAAGCCCTGCTATGATTTTTCACTCAAAAACACATTTTTTTCATCATTTTTAATCACAAATTCAGTAATAGAACCTATAACTAACACACATACGTCATTTACAACATACAATATACATCAAATCATCAATAATCCCTCAATTCTACTCATCAATTCCTAGGTTTTCTCTAAAATCTCAATTATCTCCATTACCTAAACTATACATCAAACCTTGGCTTCTCCTCTTCGTTCTTCAGAACTCTTCTCTCATCTCTCCCAAACGCAATCGTGAAAAACTTATCGTATTCCCAATCCTCAACTTCCTTTTTGTCAATCTTACCCCTAGGACCCCAATATGTTTTCCCCATTATATCCTTACCAATTCTCCATAAAAGACCACTATACCCCTCACACTTCTAATTCTTCTTTTATTTAATTAAATAATAATATTCAACTAAATAACTTATAATATCCATTTAATCTTATAAATCAACAATTTCATCATAATAACACCAAAACACATCACAACATGCCATATATTCATAAATAATTACCAATAATTAAAATTATGAATTTTAGGGCGTTACAACTCTCCCCCACTTTAAGAATTTTCGTCCTCGAAAATTTACCTGAAGCAAACAGGGTCGGATACGACTCCTTCATCTGATCTTCACGTTCCCAAGTCCAATTTTCATCTGTTGGTCCACCCCACAATACCTTTACCAAGGCAATCTCGTTTCCTCGTAATTGCTTCATTTCTCGACCATCTATCTGCAATGGTAATATCTCCACAATTAGGTTATCTCTTACTTGAACGTCATCTGTCTGAATCACATGCAACGAATCTCACACATACTTCCTCAATTGCGACACATGAAACACATTATGGAAATTTGCAAGCGATTATGGTAACGTAATCCGATATGCCTTCACTCTGATCCTTTGTGAAATCTGATACAGACCAACAAAATACGGAGTGAGTTTTCTAGACTTCAAAGATCGCCTGACACCGGTCACCAGAGTAACTCTCAAGAACACGTGGTATCTCTCTTGGAAATCAAGAGCTTTCCTCCTCCTATCATGATAACGCTTTTGTCGAATCTATAAAGTCTTCATTCTTTCTTGTATCATCTTAATCTTCTCAGTCGTTTCTTGCACGATCTCAGGTCCTAGTAGTGCACTCTCACCTGATTCATATCAATACAAGGGAGTCCGACATCGTCTACCATACAACGCATCATACGGTGCCATTCTAACACTGGCATGATAATTATTATTGTAGGTAAACTCAATCAACGACAAATGACTATCCTAAGATCCTCATTGATCCAGCACACAAGCTCTCAACAAATCCTCTAAGGATTGGATAGTCCTCTCTATCTGACCATCTGTCTATGGATGATAAGGAGAGCCCATCCTTAATTTAGTACCCAATGAATCTTGCAAACTCTTCCAAAACCTTGATGTAAACCGCAGATCTCTATCCGATACGATACTCGGCGATATCCCATGTAGCTTCACAATCTCCTCAAATGCATATCGGCTAGCTTTTGCTTAGAATGATTAATCTTCATCGGCAAGAAATGGGCCGACTTAGTCAATTTATCCACGATCACCCAAATCGAATCATTTCCCTTATCAGTCTTCAACAAACCTGTCACAAATCCATGGAAATGCTATCCCACTTCAATTATAGAAAATTCAACGGCTACATCATACCCAACAGTTTTTTATGTTCAATCTTCGACTTTTGGCTAGTTAAACATGCATACACAAATTCTGCAATGTCTTTCTTCATACCTGGTCACCAAAACAATTTATGCAGATCATGATAAATTTTCATAGCACCATAATGGATACTCAGTATACTTCAATGTCCTTCTTCTAAAATACTCTTCTTAATTTCTGGAACAACTAGAATACACACTTTATCTCGTAATCTCATCACACAATTCTCATCGATTCGGACTTCACCTCCGTTACCTTGGTTAATCAAAGTCAACTGATCAACTAACTTCAAAATCAGATTGTTGTCCTTCTCAGATCCTTTCCACAATTTCACTGGTCAACTTCAACATTCCCAGCTTTACACTATCAGAAGTAGTCTCGCACAACAAACTCATGTCTCTAAATTGTTCAATCATTTCGAGTTCTTTCACCGTAAGCATCGACATATGCAATGTCTTCCTACTCAAAGCATCTACAACCATATTCTCCTTACTAGGATGGTAATTCAAATCAAAATCAAAATCTTTCAACAATTCCAACCACCTTCTCTGCCTCATATTAAGTTCCTTATGATCAAACAAATATTTCAAACTCTTATAATCACTGAACACTTAAAATTTTGAATCTAAGAGATAATGTCTCCAAATCTTCAACACAAACACCACAACTGCCAACTCTAAATCATGTGTAGGGTAATTCCTTTCATGAACTCTCAGTTACCTAGAAACATGACCAACCCATTGACCATTCTGCATCAAAACTCCTCCAAGTCCCATCTTCGACGCATCATAATACACTATGAACGACTCATTCATATTAGGCAAAATCAACACTGGAGTAGTTATCAATTTCTTCTTCAACTCTATAAAACTCTTTTCACATGCAACTTCCCACACATAAGCTTTCCCCTTTCGAGTCAACTGAGTCAAAGGTAACACCAACTTCGAAAAGCCCTAAATAAACTTTCGATAATAACTTGCCAATCCCAGGAAACTTCCATTACTGGAAATTACATGTCCAAGGAAACTCACTTCTTGCAACTAGAAGTCACACTTTGACAACTTAGCATACAACTTCTTCTCTCGCAACACTTGCAACACAATCCTCAAATGTCCTGCATGTTCCTCTTCTGTCTTGGAATAAATCAGGATATCATCAATAAAAACTACCACAAATTTATCCAAATACTCATGGAAGATTCGATTCATGTACTCCATGAACACACCGGGTGCACTCGAAACACCAAACGACATCACTATGTACTCATAATGACCATACCTCGTACTGAAAAACATTCTTCGGAATATCATCAAACTTAACACGAATCTGATGGTAACCAGATCTTAAATCAATCTTGCTGAACACATAAGCTCCCACAAACTGATCCATCAAGTCTTCGATCCTCGGAAGTGGATACTTATTCTTAATAGTAACCTTATTCAACTACCGATAATCGACACACAACCTCATATTACCATCTTTCTTCTTGACCAATAACACATGAGCACCCCACGGAGAAACACTAGGTCGAACAAACTTCTTTTCCAACAATTCTTTTAGTTGTTTCTTCAACTCACTCAATTCCAAGGCAGACATCCGATATGGAGCCATAGACACAAGACTTGTACCAGGTAATAAATTCATTGCAAATTCAACTTCACATTCTAGAGGCAAATCACTTATGTCCTTCGGAAACACATATGGAAATTCTTGAACAACCGGTAGTTTAACACTTGAACTCTTCCCTTCAACTTACAATCATGCAAACATTGCAAACATCTGAGCTTCATCTTCTAATAGTTCATCCACTTGCTTAGTCGTCAAGAACATCAACTAACCATGATCACCAAGTTCAGGAAACTCCACAATCTTTGCATAACAATTGATATGCACATAGTTGAACTCTAGACAGTTCATTCCAATAATAACATCAATTTGGTGCAAAGGTAAGTACATCAGATCCATCAAGAAGTCCTTCTCAAAAATGGTCAAAGGACACTTTAAACATACATATGTGGTAGTAACAAAATCGTTAGCTGGCGTTTCTATTACCATACCATCATTCATACTAGACAACGTCAACCCCAACTTAGTAGCAAATTCAAGAGCAATAAAGGAATGTGTAACACCAGTATCAATAATTACAATCAACTCAACACCATTAATAAAACATGTACCTCAAATCAAGTTATCTTTCTTAGGAACTTCAGAACCACTCAAAGGGAACACTCTGCCATTGGTCTGAGCAGCAGTAGTCATCTTCTTAGGCTTCTTATATTGGGTACTGATATGCCCATGTTCACCACAGTTAAAGCAAGTTGGACCTTTATTTGGGTAATCACTAACCCGATGACCTCTCTTGCCGCACATGTAGTATCTCACCATTGGATTGCTGCAAACATCAGACTTGTGACCGGATTCTCCATATTTATAGCACTTGGGAGGAACAAAACCTGCTTCCCCACTTAGCTTCTTCCCATCTAAAACCTTCTGCTTCCTTTTCTCACCTGGAGTCACATAAGGTTTTCCTCGAAACTGGCCTTTCTCTTTCTTCTCACTCAATTGCTTATAGTGAGCAGATCGAGCTCGGTTATCTTCATCATAAATCCTGCTTTTATCCACCAACTCAGCATACCTACAAATCTGTTGACATCTAATCCCCTGTTTAATCTCTGGTCTTGTCGCTCCCGGGATTTCCATCCTGGTGCAAACGCGAAAGTGGCGCGGAAAAAGGTAGAGTCGCCAGCCAGGCATTTTTATCCCGAAGAAAGGGAATGGTAATGCTGCACAAACCAGAAGAAAGAAAGAGGAAGGACACAGGTCCTGCGAACCAAAGAGACTGAGTTCGGGAGTCGGTTACGACCTGGGAAGGTATTAGCACCCAGATCGTCCGCCGTACCCGACGGGATCCACGCTTGCAAAAGAAACTATTTCAAAGGGTGAGGGTATGAAAAATGCAGCAAAAGAAATGAAAATGAAAAGAAACTGGAACTGGAAAAGAAATGAATAAGAAAAAATGTAGGGAAAATAAAGATTGTGCTCGAACGGGCCCTACCCCGCTGCCTACGTACCTCATCAGGATAATGAGGATCAGAGACGCCGTAGTTCCCCTAACTAGGGGTACTAAAAGGAAATTGCTTGTGAATTAAGGCTTGAACTGCCTATGCCATTGCTCAGGTGTTGCAGGCTCGGACGACGAGTGCGTAACCGTCTTGCAAAATGACAAGTAGGAGCAAGTTCGCGTACGGAGCGAAGGAGATGAGAAAAGAATTCCCGAAGGAAAGACGCTTATTGTTTGTTTTGTGTTTTTTTAGAAGCTTTTATGAGTGTGTCACAAGGAAGTGAACTCAAACTCTCACCAATGGAATGTGCACTTGTCACTACATTCCAAGATGGAATAATAGAACAAGCACACTCAAGTAAGGAGAAGATCCCCAAAACTTGAACCCAAAGATTAGGGCTTAGGCTCACTAACTTGCTTAATTATTAAGTGTTTTTTTGGTTATTTACATGAAGAAGTGTTTTTTATGCTTTTCTTCATGAAGAAGATACCTTGATCAGACTCGTGCATCACAAGGTAAACGTGTACTATCCCAAGATGGGAAGACTACAAGCATACCTCATGGAATAAGGCTATGGATCAATGCATCACTTCACATTTATTAAAGTGTTTTCTTTTTAAGAGTTATGAGATGAGAAGAGAAGAAGAACCAAAAGATCTCAAAGGAAAAAATCTAAAGGGGGACTAAAATAATCCTAAGTATTCACATGCATGGAAGTCCTAAAAGTTAGTGAGGTTTCTACCCTAATGAAGAAGGAAGAAGATAGAAAAAGAGAAGAGGAAACTAGAAAGGGGAAAGAGAACCACATAATGGCACAAAGCACATCAAACACCACAAAGAAAAAAACAAAGCAAAAGAGGAAAGATGAAAAGTTGAAATGTGGATAAACATCCACACTTCTCTTACCATGAGCCCCTGAAATGTTAGCAAAAATCCAGCAAATTGACCAACACAATCATGGAATTAATCATGCTCAAAGGTTCTTGTAAACAAGAAACAAACAACATGCCAAACGTTGCAAATACACGACTTACGCGTTGAAAACATGAAAGCATGCATCAACCAGCAAGCAAATCACCCTAAAATAACATGCTTAATGATCATGCAATGATCCAAGGCAATTAGAACAAGCAAAGGGATCAAACAAGCTCAAAACAACACTAAAAAGCCATTCTGCTTCAGTGTTAACCGGTTAACCAAATGCGTTAACCGGTTAACCAGCTCAAACCTGCACAAAATACGCATGAAACAGGGGCGTTAACCGGTTAACCATATACGTTAACCGGTTAACACTGATAAAACAGCAACAAATCCTGCAGAAAACAGCAACTCAAAACAGCTTATCCAAATAAGCTTGCACCAGACCAGCAATCAATTACACATGGAAAATTAGATCAATTCACATTAATCCATATCATTAAGCTCATGAACAAATAACATTCGGATCCGGATACAAATCAAACAATCAATTCATGCAACACAATCAAATACACAAACACATGGTGGATCTAAAGCACAAGCATGCAAATAAGCTAAAAACAGAGCTAGATCTGAAATTAACCAACCTACAAAGCTGAGGTATGCTTTGGTAATTGTTGATTGAGCTGGAAACAGTAGATCTCGCGCAAAACTTTGAAGATCCGATGCTAAGCTCCACACTCCATGCAAAATAAATGCAAGAACAAGCTCTTGATGCAGAATTTTGGATCCAAAAGCACTTCTAGATCTCAAACCAGATCTGAATCTCCAATAAAACCAGCAAAGAGATGCAAAGAAGCTATGAAAGGAGGTTTAGTTCCAAGATCTACACACCTCAAGGCAAGGTTGTGTGATCTTCAAAGAGGAACTTTGAGTGATTTGGAAAATTGGGAGAGAAAAGTGAGAGAATTGTGAGTGAGAGGAATGAAAATTCAGAAATGAGAGTGAAAAATGAGTGAGAGCCCCCTTGGTTTGGAGGAAAATGGAATAAATATGATTTAGGTTTGGGGCCCAAAATTTTGGTTTGGGATCCAAAATTATGGTTTGGGTAGTGTGATTAGGATGTAGGGTTGGAATGAGGCTTGGATAAATGCTCTAGATCCTTCTCTCAAATTCAAATTTAATTCAAATGAATAAAAATCAGAAAATTGGAAAATGGGGCCAAAACACACATGCTGAAATTGCTGCTGGAAATTCAAATTTCGCAGCTGTTAACCGGTTAACCATATGCGTTAACCGGTTAACGCATGGAAAATTTGAATTTCCCTCCCTTTGGTGGGAACCTTCAAAAATAGACCTGCACCAACCGTTTCAAGCAAATTTTGATCCATCTTCTCTTTCTAGGGCTCTGAACATGATACCAGGCTTGTGCAAAATGATCTTGTGAGATTCTTGCCAGATCACCATGCTCTTGATTTTGACTTGCAGATTCAGATTTTCCCTGATGACCGATCATATGCCTTATGCTGGAACATGCGAGTGTTATGCCTCATTTTTCTATGCTAAATGATAAGGATGTGGTATGCTCGTGATGATTATGATATGATAACGATGCTAAACAAGAAGAGGGCAAATTTGGGGTGTTACAGCTGCCCCTATTCAATCAACTGTTAATCTGAAAAGGATGAGAGCAACGGCTATCAGACATTCGAGATAAACTGTGATTGAATACCAAGAAGACCTGAAATTTGCACTCTGACGAAGAATGCAACACTGGGAAATAAACCCAACCAGATGACGCTCTGGGGATAAGAAGGAGAGAAAAAGCAGACGAGCTTCTTCCAAGTTGAAACTGATATCTGGAATACTATCTTGCTGACAGACGAGTCTTCGCATGACCTGTGACGCCAGGTGCAGAGAGCGGACGAGCCCTTAAGGATCTTCAAAGTAACCTGAGATGGACGAAACTCCTTCACTAATCCTTACGCAGATAAGTGGAATAAGACGGACGAGTCTTCTTCGGATAACCCCTACGCAGGCTCCGGGAATGCATATAAGTCTGTGGGATAGACATGCAATCAAGGTAGACGAACCTTCTTCATATATTATCCGCGGATATATGGTATAAGACAGACGAGTCTTCTGAGCAAACCTGTTACGCCAGGTGCAGCAACCATAATTGGTGCTCGAGACAGACGAGCCTCCCTCGGATTTACCTGTTACGCCAGGCCCGGTAACCATTTCGACATTTAATTCCCACTGTCAGGATTTTAAACCTCTTCAATACAGACGAGTATTGGATGATCATCAAGAGAACACAGACGAGTGCCAATAGTCAAAGATACAGACGAGTATCGGACGATGATCTGAGAAACACAGACGAGTGCTTCAGGCGATGATACAGACGAGTATCAGCCACTAGTATAGACGAATACCAGAAATTCAAACACAGACGAGCATTTGAAGTAGTCAAAGAGATATCAGGGTAAACAGCAAATCTTCACATTCAGGTGCAAGCTAACACAGACGAGTGCTGAGGATGATACAGACGAGTATCCAGGCAAAGCAGACGAGCTTCAGAACACAAACGACTTCTGAGGGATAAAAGCAGACGAGCTTCAAACACACACAGACGAGTGCTGGACAGTTGCAGACGAGCAACAACAGAGAATACATATCAAGGCACAGACGAGTGCAGCGAAGGATCCAATACCAAACACAGACGAGTGTTGGAAGGTTGCAGACGAGCAACAGCAAATATCATCTCAGAACACAGACGAGTGTTGAGGAGTTGCGGAAGAGCAACAACGGAGGCATCATGACACAGACGAGTGTTGGAAATTGCAGACGAGCAATAATAAGGTAATCATTTCAAAACACAGACGAATGCCGAAAATTGCAGACGAGCAAACAGCAACACAGAGCTAACACAGACGAGTGTTGAAAGATGCAGTCGAGCAGCCATAAAGCAGTGATATGTCCTCGCTGGGGAAACTTGCTTAGGGATAACACATACGAGTGTTGAAGATTGCAGACGAGCAATAAACGAATGCCTGATCGGCAACAAGAGATACAACTCTGCAGGGGAGAAAAAAGTCAAGAGATCTGGATACCCACTCCGACTAAGGTGATGAATACCTGGCTGCATCATCAAATAAACCAACAATAGGGCAAATCTGCTGGGGAATATTTCACGGACGGAGGTGAAAATCAAATATGAACTCTGTGGGAACCAATCATCTTCAGACTTAGCTGGGGAAGCTTCCTGGGCGAATACTCTGACTGGGGAGAGCATCCGATGATTCAAGACTCTGAGGGGATATCAGGCCCTCAATCACGCCTACTGGGAAGGACTCTTGCTGATGATAAAATACTGTTAATTCCACCTCTGATGATGACATGCTCTCAGGCACTTGCTAGGCACACTCCGCTGGGGAAGAATGGACTACTACTTCACTTGGGAAGAAGAACCTGCTTGGGCTGCTGCCAAGACTTATTTGGAGGAAAATATCTATTTAGACAAGTCAGGCTTTCAGCTACCTGCTGGAGAAGAAAAATCTCTGCTTGGGGAGATACTCTACTGGGGGAGAGTAAATCGCTCGATGTGACGCCATCCTGCAACCTGCAACAACAGAAAACACACGTGTGTCCCGGGGATTTGCATGGCGTGATCTGTTCATCCATTATCACCCGACACTCAAAGAGGGTTACAGTTCCCCTGCATGTCAGTTTTCTTTTCAAGATTATCACCATGTTTAGATGCAATGCTATTTTTGCCAAAAATTCAGGACATTTTGCAAACAAAAATAAACACACACAGCTTTTTGACTGAATATTATTTTTATTGAATGGCCTCTAAATAGGCAAAGATTTACATCAGGAAGCAACCACCTGGAAAGAGGTAGCCACTATAAAAATTGAGAAAAGAAACTATCCTAATGGCAATGTACACGGCATTCCAAGGAGTTCCATTTCTGCTATGACCTGCATGTCTTCAAGAATCTCCATTCTGCTTTGGCTTTCTGAGAAGACAAGGGGACTGTTTCCTATCTTTCCGATATTGTCAAACCGTACGAAACGATGACGTGGTTCAGATAACTTGGATCACAGTTGTTCGCTTATTCCCTTATTTTGCGTGGATCGCCCTCTCGGGTTTTCAATCCACCGGGATACCCTTTTT
This sequence comes from Lathyrus aphaca, assembly GCA_963966055.1. Classification (NCBI taxonomy): domain Eukaryota; kingdom Viridiplantae; phylum Streptophyta; class Magnoliopsida; order Fabales; family Fabaceae; genus Lathyrus; species Lathyrus aphaca. The sequence continues at coordinate 143,744,728 of OZ014524.1, forward strand.
TGCCTGAGCTGTCCAATGTGGCTTTTCAACTCAGCGGGTGTACATTTTTTGATATTTATTTCCCTAATTTTTGCCCGAGCTTTTTATTCTGTTTTTTAGCTCGCCGGGATGCCCTTTTCTTGCCTGGACTTACATTCTGTTTTTGTGTCCAGCGGGTCTCTTTATGCGAAGTATTTTTTAACTGCGTCCGAGTTAACAGGGGATGGGAAGTCTTCTCCATCCATAGTGGTGAGCATCAGCGCTCCTCCTGAGAAGACTCTCTTCACTATGAATGGTCCTTCGTAGTTTGGGGTCCACTTGCCCCTGTTATCTGAACCTGGAGGAACGATCCTCTTCAATACAAGCTCTCCCACTCGATACTCTCGAGTACGTACTCGTTGATCGAATGCCCGCTTCATTCTCCTCTGATAAAGCTGACCATGACAGATAGCCGCTAATCTCTTTTCCTCAATTAGACATAGCTGGTTGTAACGAGCACGCACCCATTCAGCCTCATCCAGTTTGACATCCATCATCACACGCAGTGAAGGAATCTCTACTTCCACAGGCAGGACTGCTTACATGCCATACACTAGAGAGAAGGGAGTTGCCCCTGTTGACGTCCTGACCGACGTTCGGTACCCATGCAAAGCAAACGGTAACATCTCATGCCAATCCTTGTAGGTGACAACCATTTTCTGCACAATCTTCTTGATATTCTTGTTAGCTGCCTCTACCGCACCATTCATCTTTGGTCGGTAAGGAGAAGAATTGTGATGCTGTATTTTGAAGTCCCGACATAAGTCTGCCATCATCTTGTTGTTGAGATTAGAACCATTATCAGTAATGATCCTTTCGGGTACTCCATATCTGCATATGATATCTCTTTTCAGAAATCTTGCCACCACTTGACGAGTGACATTGGCATAAGACGCTGCTTCTACCCACTTGGTAAAGTAATCAATCGCGACCAGGATGAAGCGATGACCGTTCGAAGCAGTTGGATCGATCTTCCCGATCATGTCAATGCCCCACATAGAGAAAGGCCAAGGAGATGACATGATGTTGAGCGGGTTAGGAGGAACATGCACTTTATCTGCATATATTTGGCACTTGTGGCATTTACGAGCGAATGAACAACAGTCTGCATCCATTGTCATCCAGTAATACCCTGATCTCAGCAGTTTCTTTGCCATAGCATGCCCTCCTGCATGGGTACCAAAAGATCCTTCATGGACTTCCTGCATCAACAGGCTTGCTTCGTGTCTATCCACGCATCTGAGCAAGACCATGTCGAAGTTCCTCTTGTACAAAACCCCGTCTGTGTTCAAGAAGAAACTAGCAGCAAGTCGTCTCAAGGTCTTCTTGTCTTTGGAAGATGCCCCTGTTGGGTATTCTTGCTTCTCCAGGAACAACTCGATATCGAAATACCAAGGTTTCTCGTCAGACACGGCGTCTACAGAGAAAGCATAAGCTGGAGAGTCAAGCCTGGAGATGTCAATTCTGGGCACAAAGTTCCAACACATGACTTTAATCGACGAAGAGAGAGTGGCCAAAGCATCGGCAAATTGATTTTCGTCACGTGGTATATATTTGAGCTCAACTGTCGTGAAGAATGTCAACAGTTTTCTAGCATAATCCCTGTACGGAACTAGATGCTCTTGATGTGTATACCACTTGCCGGTAATTTGGTTAATGACGAGGGCTGAATCTCCGAATATATCGAGGTTCTTGATCCGAAGATCAATTGCCTCCTCTATTCCCATTATACACGCCTCGTATTCCGCTTCATTGTTGGTGCAGCCAAAAGTAATTCTGGCAGCGAAGGGTAAGTGACCACCTTCAGGAGTAATAAGTACGGCACCAACTCCACGACCATTGATATTGACAGCCCCATCAAACATCAACTTCCATTTGGATTCAGGGTCAGGCCCCTCCTCCGGAAGTGGTTCCTCATAATCGTTTGTTTTGAGGTACATGATGTCCTCATCAGGGAAATCAAATCTCATCGGCTGATAGTCATCCTCAAGAGGTTGCTGAGCAAGGTATTCCGACAATACACTTCCTTTGATGGCTTTCTGAGAAGTGTACTGGATGTCGTATTCAGTTAAAATCATCTGCCATCTAGCAACCCTTCCGGTCAATGCTGGTTTCTCAAAGATGTACTTGACAGGATCCATCTTGGAAATGAGAAGTGTAGTATGGGTCAACATGTACTGCCTCAGTCGGCGAGCAGCCCATACCAAAGCGCAGCAAGTTTTCTCGAGCAGTGAGTATCGGGATTCACAGTCGGTAAACTTTTTGCTAAGGTAATAAATGGCGTACTCTTTTCGACCAGACTCATCATGTTGGCCAAGCACACACCCCATCGACCCTTCTAGCACGGTCAAGTACATGATTAACGGTCTCCCCTCCACTGGAGGCATCAGAATTGGAGGCTCCTGCAAATATTCCTTTATTTTGTCGAAAGCCCTTTGGCAATCATCATTCCACCTGACTGTTTGCTCTTTTCTTAGCAGTTTGAATATCGGTTCGCACGTGGCAGTTAGGTGAGATATGAACCGAGAAATGTAGTTCAATCTACCTAAGAACCCGCGCACTTCTTTTTCTGTCTTTGGTGCAGGCATATCTTGAATAGCTTTCACTTTAGCAGGATCTACCTCAATTCCTCTTTGACTTACAATGAAACCCAGCAACTTTCCAGAACGCACTCCGAAAGTGCACTTGTTCGGATTCAACCTCAACTTGTACTTGATCAATCTGTCAAACAACTTCTTTAGGTTAACCAAATGCTCCTCTTCGTCCTTGGACTTTGCAATCATATCATCCACATAACATTCGATCTCCTTGTGGATCATGTCATGGAACAACGTGACCATTGCCCGTTGATAAGTTGCCCCAGCGTTCTTCAGACCGAAAGGCATGACCTTATAGCAGAACGTTCCCCACGGGGTAATGAACGTTGTCTTTTCCATGTCTTCCGGCGCCATTTTTATCTGATTATAACCGGAGAATCCATCCATGAAGGAGAATACTGAGAATTGAGCAGTACTGTCGACCAACACGTCAATGTGTGGCAACGGAAAATCATCCTTTGGGCTTGCTCTGTTCAAATCTCGATAGTCAACGCACATCCGGACCTTGCCGTCCTTTTTAGGCACTGGTACGATGTTAGCTACCCAAGGTGGGTAACTAGTCACGGCAAGGAACCCGGCATCCCACTGTTTCTGCACCTCCTCTTTAATCTTCATCGCCATATCCGGGCGAGTTCTTCTCAACTTTTGCTTCACAGGAGGACAGTCTTCTCTCAGAGGTAGCTTATGCATCACGATGTCGGTATCCAACCCTGGCATATCTTGATATGACCAAGCAAAGATATCTACATACTCTCTCAGCATACTGATCAGCTCTTGTTTGACGTCGGCCTGCAGATTGGCTCCTATCTTGATTTCTTTCTTTGCATCTTCACTGCCAATATTGATGGTCTCAAACTCCTCTTGATGAGGCTGAATAACTCGTTCCTCTTGTTTTAACAATCTGACCAACTCTTCAGGTAGGTCACAATCTTCCTCAACCCCTTCATCAGCTTGGTAGACTGGATTATCAAAGTCATGCATAGTCATAGCAGGAACGTTATCCGTGGAATCCGGATGATCAATACTGCACAAATGATGTGCTTATTCAGAATCTGCTTATTTTGAAAAGAGACGCTAACACAAAGCAAAAAATGAAAAAACACATTGCCAATTTTATATTGTTTTTTGTGAAAAAGTTTAAAAACAAAGAAAGAGAGCACAATTTGTCTGAAAATGTCCTTTTATTTCATGGCAAAAATAACGATGCAATACAAAACATGGTGGCCCAGTACAATGGATCCAAACATCTTGGGCAGAATGCTGGATTTGACAATGCAGTATGCTAATAAAAGGAAACAAAACAATTACTTTGAGAGCCAGGTGACTTGAACAATGTCCTCAGCAGACCAATTTCCTAGCTCCTCGCCGGGTGCACACGGGCGGATCCAATTGTTGTCCCAGTCTCTGTCACTATCCCCGTCTTGGCTTGCCATACAGATTTGATCGCGGTCAAGCGACCCAGCACTTGTGAATGAGATAGCTTTACCACTCTGAATAGACCCCCCAGGCTGATACCCTAAGCCGAATTTATCACCCTTCTTTTCCACTTCCAGTAGCTTGCCCCAGCCCTGGGCATTGCCTGATTGGACGGCCTCTTTTGCTTCCCGGTAGGAATGAATTGACGTGCCTTCGTTGTTTTTCTTCACCGGAGTCAAGATACTGACATCTGCCTCAAAAGCTTGGCACAAAGTCTCGTGAATTTCTCCGTCCATTTCCACATATTTAAACGTCGACAGGTGGCTGACGAAAATATCTTCTTCCCCGCAAACTGTGATGACCTGGCCATCCACCACATATTTAAGCTTTTGGTGCAGGGTTGAAGTGACGGCTCCAGCTGCGTGTATCCACGGTCTGCCCAACAAGCAACTATACGCAGGCTGGATATCCATGACATAGAAGACACTCTTGAAGACTTGAGAGCCTATCTTGACAGGCAACTCAACCTCTCCGAAAACGGATCTTCTTGAACCATCGAAAGCTTTAACCACCAGATCACTCGGCGTCAGGATAACCCCATCAATGTTAAGCTTCATCAGCGCCTTCTTCGGGAGCACATTCAAGGAAGAGCCTGTGTCCACAAGAACATGAGACAAAACAGCGCCCTTGCATTCCATCGTGATATGCAGTGCTTTATTGTGATTCCTTCCCTCCGAGGTGAGATCTCGGTCAGTGAAGCCTAAGCCATGGCTGGCATTAACACTTCCAACAACAGCTTCGAGTTGATTAACAGTGATTTCTTGAGGAACATAGGCCATTTGAAGTACTTTCAGCAAGGCTTCTCGGTGCGCGGGAGAGCACATCAACAGTGACAAAATAGAAATCTTTGAAGGCGTTTGATTCAGTTGGTCAACCACCTTGTAGTCACTCCTTTTGATGATCTTCATAAACTCCTCTACCTCCTTTTCAAACGTCCTCTGCCCGGCCACAGGAGTAGTTGACTCGTCATTCGCAATCTGCTTCCCTTTGTCTTTGGACGAAGCTTCGGCCTCAGGATCCTTTCTCAGTGCAGGGGGAGCAAACAAACGACCACTTCGAGTAAAACCTCCAACACCTCCCACATTCTCAATGGTCAAGTCAGCAACAGGTCTATTTTCCATCTTCTGTCCCGCCACATAGACATCGGAACCATAATGCCACGGAATGGCTCTATCATCATTATATGGCATTGGCCCAGGTACAGTTATAGTCACAGGACTAATCTGAGGAGCGTAAACGGTAACAGGCTCTTGTCGAACGGGCATGTCAGCCTCATTGTAGAAGATAGTAATGGTTGACACATCATCAGCCTTTTCATTACTAATCTTGCTAAATTGTAGAGACCCAACATCAATCAACTCTTGCAAACCCGTCTTCAATTTCTCGCAGCCATTCGCAACACTTATACAGTCTTCACAATCGAGAGAACAACCAGGAAACACTTGACCTTTCAACAGTCTCTCTTTCACCACCTTCAACGGCGTCTTGACTTCATCAATTCTCAGTACCAAACTCAACTTGTCATCACGCTCAACAGCATTAACTCTTGCCCCTCCATGATTAGGTATAGGGTTCGAGTTGATATTCGGTGGTGGCGCAAAGTTGATTGCCTTTGAATCCACGAGATCTTGAACTTTGTGATGTAGCGCCCTGCACTTCTCGGTTGAGTGCCCGGGTGCCCCTGAATGAAAAGCGCATCGCGCGTTGACGTCGTAACCGGCTGGAAGCTCTCCAGGAGGTGGTGGTGCCAAAGTCCTTAATTGAATAAGGTTCAAGTCTAGTAGTCTCGGCAACAAGGCAGCATATGTCATCGGAATAGCTTCAATCACCCTGTTAGCAGGACGAGTCTGCCTCGGCTGATAAGGTCTTTGCTGGTAGTTGGCTCTGGGTTGTTGTTGTTGTTGCTGTTGTTGTGGTGGAGGTGGCATCTGTTGTACGGGAGCTGCAGGAATGGTGACAGCAGCCACATGTTCATAAGGTCTTCTGTAACCACGACCCTGGCTTCGGCCGAATACAGCATTGGTCTCTCCTTCTCGCCTTCTTGGAGGTCCGCTAAAAGCTTTCCTCGCTCCATTTGAGCTACTAGCACCTGGGTCTTGTATCTTCCCCATTTTCAACAGCGTTTCGACCCTTTCTCCCGCAATGACAATATCGTTGAACTTTGTAGCAGAACTTGACGCCAATCTTTCAAGAAATACTCCCTGGAGGGTACCCATAAACATATCGGCCATTTCATTCTCTAACAAGGGGGGTTGCACCCTGGCAGCTAGCTGACGCCACCTCTGGGCGTATTCTTTAAAGCCTTCTTTTGCTGTCTGAGCCATATATTGCAACTGGGTGCGATTCGGAGCCATATCCATGTTGTACTGGTACTGCTTCACGAAGGCCTCAGCGAGATCCTTCCAGCTCTTAACATTGACCCTGCTGAGCTTCATGTACCACTCAAGGGAAGCTCCCACCAAGCTGTCCTGAAAGTAATACATCCATAGCTTTTCATCGTCTGTATGCGCGGCAATTCTCCCCACATATGATTGCAGATGGGTCCTTGGGCAAGCAGTGCCGTTATACTTCTCGAAAGTAGGAACTTTGAACTTATACGGGATCCTGACTCCCGGAACCAAGCCCAAGTCTGTTATATCGAACCCCAAAGAACTCTGGGACTGAATAGCCTTAATTTGCTCAGCCATCTCTTCAAACCTCTTGTTCATTTCGACCCCTTGACCCTCGGTCTCATCAAGTAAAGTGAACTGGTCCTCCTGGTGGTCCACATGAATGTTATGCATCCCGTCATTGACTACGGTCGCCCCTGGTTGTATAACATGAGGTCCACCCTGACGTGCGCCCGCACCGGTATGATTATCAGCATTAGCAGCAGCAGCAGCGTTCCGGTTCTGATTTTCAACCAACTCTCGCAGACGCTCTTGATTCTGCCCCATGCTGGTCATTAACGTCATGAAGTTATCCATTCTCTGCCTTAGGTCTGCCAAATCTGCCTGCATTTGATCCATGGCCCGCTCTCTGTTAATCTTGGTTGGGTATCTGTGCACTGCCGGTTGTTCTCGAACTTTTCGAGGAGCTATAGTGCCTACAACACAAAACCCGTTAGTAATTGATGCAACACCTGCAAAACAGACAAACAGGTTATATGCAATGCAATGTAACTGTTCATGTTCCCAAATTTTAAGCATTTGGCATGCCCCAGTTCTGGTATCTATCTCGGCAATCACTTTCAGTGTTTAGCTTTCAAACTTTCTCTTTGATAAGTGTTCAGACGTTAGTAGTATCCAGACAAACGAGTCTTGCACATTCAAAACGATAACTTGCACATTAATACTGAATATGGACAAACCACTATAGGCTAAAAGTCAGAATACATCCAAGAATATTCCCCGAAGGGTTACAAATCAGTACATAAAGACAAAGGAAACGAAAGCAAAACCCCTACAACAAGCCTGTAGGTAGTCTGAAAAATAAACTAAGCTAAGGACCCCGACTCTGCCACCTCTGCCCTGCTCTTCTTGACGCCTGCTCTCAGCTTGAGCTCTTCAATCTCTTTCCTGGCTTCCTCCAGAGCTAATTGGCTTTGGACTAGCTGTTGGGTCCTCTCCCTCCGGATGGCGTGGGCTTGCTCCACTTCCTCCTTCTTAAAAGCCATCTGAACTTCAAAGAACTCTTCCTTCTCTTTGAATTTCTTTTGCTCTTCCTCCCTTTGGCCTTTCAGCCAAACAATGGACTGTCGAGCACTCCTGAGAGTCTTTAAAGTCTCCTTGCGCTTAACTTCTCTTCGAGCTTCCATCATACCCAATCGGTGGAAATGGGCTTCTCTTCCGGCAAAATCCTTCTCTTTGTTTTCCAAGGAGGACTGGAGCTTTTGCAGCTTGTCTTCAGCTTCCTTCTTGGCTCCATTGGCCTGGTGGTATAAGCTTACCATCTCAACATTCTCTACTCTGACCGCATGCAGCTGAGCTTCTAGCTTCTTGTACTCCTCCAAGGAAACCGTACTGCTCGGACCTGGTACCTCTCGAGGATAAAGTGGAGCTTCGACTGAAAAAGGCATGAGAACTGACTCGATATGCCTTTGCAACCATTCAACGTATGGTGGATATGCTTTGGGATCAACTCGGCCGAAGTCCTTCTTCCCTTTCCTTTTCCTGTGATCCCAGGATTGAACTGCTTGTTGGACTAGCTCTCTGTTTCCATCAACAGGAAAATACAAAGATTCAGCAAACATTTCCATCTAAGGAGGATCCTTCAAAGGGTAGCCAAACTGCCTTCTGGCTAATGTCGGGTAGTAACTGATGACACCTTTCCTTCCCAGCAAAGGTACTCCGGCAAACCTTCCGCAGCTAACCATCACCTCTTTTCCTAGCAAATCCCTGTCATAACCCCAAGCAATGTCTTCTTCAGTCAGTCCCATCAGTCTTCTGGACCATCTCCATTTGTCTCGTATATCCTTGAAGGCACCTGATTTAGGCAACTGTCTAGCGAACCATTCAGCAAACAAAGGAGTACAGCAGACCACTGGACCGCCTCTACCTTTCTCGTTTCTGTAATGGACACTAAAATAAAAGTCACCCAATAAAGTAGGCACTGGATTGCCTTTTGCAAAAATTGAGATCACTTCTAAGCTGACAAACTCTTTCTCTCCGGGAAACAAGCTAGACCCATATACCATCAATGCGAGCAAAGCTCCAAAGTCATTCCACTTAGCTTCTGTAGCATACTTCTCAGCTTCTGGGATAAGCACACTCCATGGTAGACTTTTGCCTTTACTCTCTTGCAAAGCTTTTCTGACTGAAGCAACTGGCAACCTACAAACCTTGGCTATATCTTCATCTCTGAGCACAACCTCTGACCCGTAGAACGGCAATGTCTCTCTGATCGGAACACTCAGCATGCTGGAGATCTCTTCCAATGTCGGAGCTAAGATGTAACCTGGAAGAATAAAGCAACGCAACATGGGATCATAAAATTGCAACAAGGTATGCAAGCTGTCCTTTTGGTCTGTAGTAGGCTTGTCCACAAACTTCAGTATCTGGCCATATCTTTTCTTGAAATTTCCTAAGACTTGATCATTCATCAGACCTGCTAACCTCTGAACACTTTTGACTTCCGGCTGAAGAAAGGTGTAATGCACATTCTTTTTTCTCGGATCGCTTTTAATTTCTGCCATGGAGATAAGAATACCAGAACCGGGAACAGATGTGAGTAATGACCTGAAAAAATGGGAAACATAAACAGTTAATGCAAAGAATGATGCAAATGTAATGCAATGCAAGCATATGACCAACGGGGACCATCTGAACTGGCACACTGACAAGGGCCCCTCGGAACAACTGGCAAACTCAACAGTTCACTGAGTCACCCCCTCTGGTAATCACAACCCTCTGATAGAAGATCTCAGACCCACAGTATCAAGAAATCCAGAATTCCAGGATCATAACCTCGGAACCATAGAATCAATAGAACCACCGGTCATATTCACAGGACCAAAGATCATAACTGAACAGATGAGTGTATGTTGAGGTCATGGGTTCCTGCACACCTGTACACACCCCCCAATCTCACGGGTAAAAGGCTCCGGGTCAGACATCACGGACTCTCAAAGCCACATAGCAATAATACTGTCACCATCTCCGAGAAATGGCTCATGACCAAATCAGGGAATCGGTTAGGCATTATGTACTATGCAGGGAGGCCTCAGCTGAGTCCGGGAAAAACAAGCATCCCTTATAAGTCCCTAGCTTCAAGCGCTGAAACCAAGAAACAATAGTACATTCAGCCCGTAGGATACAGTACTAATGTCATATGACCAGATGCTTTAACTGAGTTCTTATAAGAGAACCAGGCCATCCTATGCGAGTTCCCAGTGGACCCTCGGGTGCGAATGGGTTTGCCACAAAATGTGGTCTGCCACTGTCACCACTGGAGAAGGTTGTTTCCACAAAGGTTCTCAATGATCGGTCCCCAGCTGCACATAACTGTCAGGGTTATGTAATGAGAGAGGAAGATCCCCAAATCAAGACATTTCCAAGACAATCGCAACCTGGGTGTGGAACTCACTACTACCCCCATGACAAGATCTCATGAGGCCAAAGTGGAACCACTCTAAGTCCTATGGTGCGCTCGAGCCGGGTACTTGGCTCATATCTCTCAAGAACCAGTAACTCCCATCCCACCAAAGGAAACCAGTCCAGACAGTCCAGTATGATATATGATGCAGAAAATAAATACTGAAAACTGTAAATAAAGCTGTAAATAAAGCTGTAAATAAAGCAATAAACAAACAGCAATATAATACAACAAGCCACATCAAACAAACATCACCCAATGAAACAGCAACACACAAGCGCTAGGAGAGACTCACAGGGGAACCAGAGATTCTGGGTTCGATCCCCAGCAGAGTCGCCAGCTGTCGCTCCCGGGATTTCCATCCTGGTGCAAACGCGAAAGTGGCGCGGAAAAAGGTAGAGTCGCCAGCCAGACATTTTTATCCCGAAGAAAGGGAATGGTAATGCTGCACAAACCAGAAGAAAGAAAGAGGAAGGACACAGGTCCTGCGAACCAAAGAGACTGAGTTCGGGAGTCGGTTACGACCTGGGAAGGTATTAGCACCCAGATCGTCCGCCGTACCCGACGGGATCCACGCTTGCAAAAGAAACTATTTCAAAGGGTGAGGGTATGAAAAATGCAGCAAAAGAAATGAAAATGAAAAGAAACTGGAACTGGAAAAGAAATGAATAAGAAAAAATGTAGGGAAAATAAAGATTGTGCTCGAACGGGCCCTACCCCGCTGCCTACGTACCTCATCAGGATAATGAGGATCAGAGACGCCGTAGTTCCCCTAACTAGGGGTACTAAAAGGAAATTGCTTGTGAATTAAGGCTTGAACTGCCTATGCCATTGCTCAGGTGTTGCAGGCTCGGACGACGAGTGCGTAACCGTCTTGCAAAATGACAAGTAGGAGCAAGTTCGCGTACGGAGCGAAGGAGATGAGAAAAGAATTCCCGAAGGAAAGACGCTTATTGTTTGTTTTGTGTTTTTTTAGAAGCTTTTATGAGTGTGTCACAAGGAAGTGAACTCAAACTCTCACCAATGGAATGTGCACTTGTCACTACATTCCAAGATGGAATAATAGAACAAGCACACTCAAGTAAGGAGAAGATCCCCAAAACTTGAACCCAAAGATTAGGGCTTAGGCTCACTAACTTGCTTAATTATTAAGTGTTTTTTTGGTTATTTACATGAAGAAGTGTTTTTTATGCTTTTCTTCATGAAGAAGATACCTTGATCAGACTCGTGCATCACAAGGTAAACGTGTACTATCCCAAGATGGGAAGACTACAAGCATACCTCATGGAATAAGGCTATGGATCAATGCATCACTTCACATTTATTAAAGTGTTTTCTTTTTAAGAGTTATGAGATGAGAAGAGAAGAAGAACCAAAAGATCTCAAAGGAAAAAATCTAAAGGGGGACTAAAATAATCCTAAGTATTCACATGCATGGAAGTCCTAAAAGTTAGTGAGGTTTCTACCCTAATGAAGAAGGAAGAAGATAGAAAAAGAGAAGAGGAAACTAGAAAGGGGAAAGAGAACCACATAATGGCACAAAGCACATCAAACACCACAAAGAAAAAAACAAAGCAAAAGAGGAAAGATGAAAAGTTGAAATGTGGATAAACATCCACACTTCTCTTACCATGAGCCCCTGAAATGTTAGCAAAAATCCAGCAAATTGACCAACACAATCATGGAATTAATCATGCTCAAAGGTTCTTGTAAACAAGAAACAAACAACATGCCAAACGTTGCAAATACACGACTTACGCGTTGAAAACATGAAAGCATGCATCAACCAGCAAGCAAATCACCCTAAAATAACATGCTTAATGATCATGCAATGATCCAAGGCAATTAGAACAAGCAAAGGGATCAAACAAGCTCAAAACAACACTAAAAAGCCATTCTGCTTCAGTGTTAACCGGTTAACCAAATGCGTTAACCGGTTAACCAGCTCAAACCTGCACAAAATACGCATGAAACAGGGGCGTTAACCGGTTAACCATATACGTTAACCGGTTAACACTGATAAAACAGCAACAAATCCTGCAGAAAACAGCAACTCAAAACAGCTTATCCAAATAAGCTTGCACCAGACCAGCAATCAATTACACATGGAAAATTAGATCAATTCACATTAATCCATATCATTAAGCTCATGAACAAATAACATTCGGATCCGGATACAAATCAAACAATCAATTCATGCAACACAATCAAATACACAAACACATGGTGGATCTAAAGCACAAGCATGCAAATAAGCTAAAAACAGAGCTAGATCTGAAATTAACCAACCTACAAAGCTGAGGTATGCTTTGGTAATTGTTGATTGAGCTGGAAACAGTAGATCTCGCGCAAAACTTTGAAGATCCGATGCTAAGCTCCACACTCCATGCAAAATAAATGCAAGAACAAGCTCTTGATGCAGAATTTTGGATCCAAAAGCACTTCTAGATCTCAAACCAGATCTGAATCTCCAATAAAACCAGCAAAGAGATGCAAAGAAGCTATGAAAGGAGGTTTAGTTCCAAGATCTACACACCTCAAGGCAAGGTTGTGTGATCTTCAAAGAGGAACTTTGAGTGATTTGGAAAATTGGGAGAGAAAAGTGAGAGAATTGTGAGTGAGAGGAATGAAAATTCAGAAATGAGAGTGAAAAATGAGTGAGAGCCCCCTTGGTTTGGAGGAAAATGGAATAAATATGATTTAGGTTTGGGGCCCAAAATTTTGGTTTGGGATCCAAAATTATGGTTTGGGTAGTGTGATTAGGATGTAGGGTTGGAATGAGGCTTGGATAAATGCTCTAGATCCTTCTCTCAAATTCAAATTTAATTCAAATGAATAAAAATCAGAAAATTGGAAAATGGGGCCAAAACACACATGCTGAAATTGCTGCTGGAAATTCAAATTTCGCAGCTGTTAACCGGTTAACCATATGCGTTAACCGGTTAACGCATGGAAAATTTGAATTTCCCTCCCTTTGGTGGGAACCTTCAAAAATAGACCTGCACCAACCGTTTCAAGCAAATTTTGATCCATCTTCTCTTTCTAGGGCTCTGAACATGATACCAGGCTTGTGCAAAATGATCTTGTGAGATTCTTGCCAGATCACCATGCTCTTGATTTTGACTTGCAGATTCAGATTTTCCCTGATGACCGATCATATGCCTTATGCTGGAACATGCGAGTGTTATGCCTCATTTTTCTATGCTAAATGATAAGGATGTGGTATGCTCGTGATGATTATGATATGATAACGATGCTAAACAAGAAGAGGGCAAATTTGGGGTGTTACAGGTCTCAGTCCATTCTCAAACGTGAGACACATAAATTTTTTAGCATCAACATGATTGTAGTGAGGACAATACTTCACTAGCCTCTCGAACTTAGCAACATACTCTACTACAGTCATATTTCCTTGCTTCAACTCAAGGAATTCCACCTCTATCTTACCATAAGCATCTTCAGGGAAATACTTTCCCAGAGACTCCCTCCTGAACACTGCCTAAGTCACCACAATACCGACATCCTCAAAACTCTGACGAGTATTATCCCACCAGTCTTCAGCCTCCTCAAACAACATGTGGGTACCAAATTGTACCTTCTGCGCATTCATACACGCCATCACTATGAAAGTATTCTCAATTGCCTTGAGCCACTTCTGTGAACTCTACGGGTCATGATCTCCTTCAAAAATTGGCGGAATATTACTCTGAAACTTCTCCAAAGCATGAAACTTATCTTGTTAGTTGTTTCAAGCAATAGCCTCAGCAAGGATTGTAACAACTTCAACAAGAGCACACATGTTGTTTCCAGCCATTTTACACAACACTCACAACATCAGAAAAGAAAAATAATCGTTAACAAGTAACAACTGACAACAGACCAACAATAACGACACTTGGCCGGACAAACCGACCTGCTCTGATACCACTAATTTAACACCCTTTACCTCACATCAAAATATAACATGATTATTCAATAAAATCAAAGTATCAACAAAAGGGTCTCACTTTTATTCTTTTATCAAACATCAAAATACATCATCATTTTGTCATGTCCCATAACACGGGTTAAAACATGCATTCATATTTAAATACCAACATTATTACGCAGCGAATAATAAGTCATCAACTTAATTAACTTAAACGTGAAAATTCAAAATTTAATTCAAAACATCATTAACTCAAGGTAAAACAAGTAAACACAACGGTTCTCAAGCGTTCCAGTCCCGATGTTACATGATACAGAGCAAGACATCACGCCTAACTAAATAAACAACGAAAAGAAATAATACTCCAAGCTACATCCACACACCTAGCTTGTTCTTGAGTATCTGCGGGATATCATAATAAACCATCACCAAAGGCAGACATAATGAGTAATCACGGACCAATATAATTGACATAAAGTAAATATAATCATGCAACAGTTCGTCATATAGAAATACATCATAATCCTCACCTATCACATCATAAAACTCATCAAACATATATTCAACACATATGCATCATGCTATACCACCAAGAATAAAATGCAACTTCATATATGTATGTGGTACCAATTTTAACATGTCATAGACATTGAGCCATTTATCCTCCACAATGGAGCACATCATAATCAACATAACCCCAATCTACACAATGAGATCGAAGCTTCCAACAACATAGATATGCCATGAATGCAACGATACAACAATTCAACATTATCAACATGATTCAACATTTGCATTGACATTAATGTTAATAAGCATCCTATGATAACCTACATCTTATCTTCATTTCTATCATAAAATAATCGCTAAAACATCAACAGAAATCATGGCAACCAATATAATACATCACAACACCAATACAACATGCCTAAATATCATTAGGTAATTTTCTGCAATTAAATTACTGATTTTTCACTTCCAGGGCTCTCTAAGCATCCCCCTTGCTCGCTAAGCGGCCTCCTCTCGGGTTGGAGAAAATCCCCAATTTTCACTGCTCGCTAAGCGAGAATCTGCTTGCTAAGCAGGCTAGGAAGATTCGAGAATCCCAATTCTGCAATGACAGTAAAGCCCTGCTACAATTTTTCACTTAAAAACACAATTTTTCATCATTTTTAATCACAGATTTAGTAATAGAACCTATAACTAATACACATACATCATTTACAACATACAATATACATCAAATAATCACCAATCCCTCAATTATACTCATTAATTCCAAGGTTTTCTCTAAAATCCCAATTATCCCCATTACCTAAACTTTACATCAAGAACATTGAAAAACGATACTCCCTATACCTTAGAGTGAAACTTTGCTACGGTCTTTTCTTGAAAATCTGGAAAATTCTTCAAACTTTAGCTTCTCCTCTTCGTTCTTCAGAACTCTTCTTTCCTCTCTCCCAAACGCGGTTGTGAAAAGTTTATCGTATTCCCAATCTTCAACTTCCTTTTTTTCAATCTTACCCATAGGACCCCAAATATGTTTTCCCCATTATATCCTTACTAATTCACCACAAAAAGACTGATATACCCCTCACACTTCTAATTCTTATTTTATTTAATTAAATAATAATATTCAACTAAATAACTTATAATATCCATTTAATCTTATAAATCAACAATTTCATCATAACAATACCAAAACACATCACAACATGCCATATATTCATAAATAATTACCAATAATTAAAATTATGAATTTTAGGGCATTACACTATCAAGTACACTTTATGCAAGACTAACTCTAGTACTATGTTCATGTGAGTCTAACATTGGGACAAGAATTTTGTAAGGGATTTAAGCTAGGACAATTGTATCGATAGGACTAGGACTTGACCTATCAACATGTGATTGAGAAAAGGGAAATTTATCCTGCACAAGCTGATGGTCAAGAGTGTTATCCAATGAATGTGTGACATTTACAATAGAATGTGGAAGAGTAATAAAAGGAGGAAAATTGATAGATTTAGATAAGTTTGCAGCTTAGTATGAGGTTTTATGATCAAATGGAAACAATGGTGGGAAACAAAAATGGTGCTCATGAAAGACAACAACGTTGGAGTGCTAACATTGTGTGTATTTCCACTCCACTACATTGGATACCACAATCCACCATCATCGTTGTTCACATTCTCATCCCTGGTTCTAGATTGGAACAATACGTATCTCTTACGTCTCTTCAAATATTGAATAAGTATATCTTCTAACTTAAAGAAATATTACATGTATGAATCTTATTATAGCCTGCGACAATATGACATAGAGTTTATTAATGAAGCAAGTCCCCACTTGGTGAAACGCGCTTAAAGCGCAAAAATCACAGTAAGGGTTTTAAAATCTTCAATAATTTATAATAGTCATCATCATACAATAACAAAGTGCTTCATATCACAGTATCACCCACTTCCTTATTAGCACATAATGATTTAATTCCTTATGGGGTGCAACTCCTTTGAGTTAGCTTTACTTGTAGCTAGAAAATTAAGTCAATTTCAATTAGAACATCAAATAGTTAATTAGAAATCCAAAAGTGATTTGCATATACTAGTCCAATTATGTTTAAACAACAACATCAACATGATAACACAATACATACATAAAAGAGGTTAGAACAAACAGATAATTATAAACAACACATGCTTCAAAATACACATACAACACATATTGATATTGCAAACATATGAATCAAAATACATATATGCTTATTACTTAGTACAATCATGACGAGTATAAACAACACATAAACAATCCAGGAATAGTTGAGACTGAGAGTTACATATAAGAACATTTCCAAACATCAATATAGACCGAGAGTTATATATAAGAATATTTCTTATTGGCCTTTCAGACTTTTCATTAATTAAGAAAAGAACATTACCTTTGAAGACAAGAAGAAGCATGATAGATAATCTAGAATCGTGTAAATGTCCAATTTTTTACATGAAACAAAACATCGAAAGCAAAAAATCAAAAAACCAAAACATAATAACCATGTTTTTGTTAGACGATAAACTTATATCTAGAGGGGGTGAATAGATCACAAAAAATCAAACTTTTGGAGAAAATGGTTTTCAAAAGTTTTATGGCACAACAAAAACAATCCAAATTGAATTATCTAACCAAACCTACTATCGAAAAGCTCAGATACGCGCAGAGTTACACAATTGAATGATAATGAACATAAATTGTTCAACAACGATTAACCACAAACCAATTAAATGTTAAGCTACACGTAGAGCTTATTTCCAATGATCAAAAACCAATTAAAAATACTCAAGGAAATTTATCGAACACTTTGTGTGCGATAGATAACATTTGGAAATTTAATTTGTTTTATTGATGTTAAAGCCAATCATAATCAAAGTGATTATGATTATATCAACAAACCTTAATTGGTCAAAACAACACCAAATTCAAAAAATTGCATAAACTATAAATAAAAGAGATAAAGAGATAGGGAGAGAGAAAAAGAGAGAGAGGAGAGACAAGGATTTGTTTAGGCAGTTCCCCAATCATCCTCGTTGTAGGTACGTTTTTCCTTAATAGGTTGACCTGTAAAGGTCTTAGGTCAGCCTATCTGAGGCAATCTGAAGGTCGTGACTACAACCTTCGTTATCGAGGCATGAAGGTTGACCCAAGCAAGCTATGTGTCGACCTATGCAACATTTCTCACACTAAAAGCTCATTTTTGATGCATGGAACATGCCTAAGATATTTCCAATCATTTTTCAAACATATTTATATACACCTTAATTCTAAGATGATCAATGCACATCTAGAATTTAGTTGATACCGTCTAAAGTACTAAAACGCTAAAGTTTCTCCTAGTTTTGACATCATTCAAAACATGACTAAATGGAAGGATACACTCACATACTCCCCCTTTGGATGACTAAATGGAATAGTCGTCACTCTCAAAACAAATCTATAACATCTATCTCCTCCACATCCAGCAAACTCGTCCTTATAAGCTTCTTCATACTAAAAGGTAGTCAGATTCATACACTTTATCATTCTTCTTCTTATTCTTCTTTGTAAGCTTTATTCCATGTTATTCATACAATTTATTCCATTTTTATGTGTATAGGGTCTTCCACATATCTTTGTTTTTCATACATTTTCGTTTTTATCATTCCGCTTTCACTTGGTATGATTTTCGTGTTTTTTTGGGTTATTTCAATTACCATTTTTGTTCTGTGTGTTTCTATGGAGAAACAATACAATAAGAACATCTTCATTTCCACAAATATTTTCAATAAGAGGTACGTTCGTGAAACATTTTGAGTTAATATGTTGTTGTATGTTGTTGTGTTTTTGTTGATAGATGTTGTTGTAAGTTGTTGTTGTTGATAAATGTTTATCAGAATAAGAACAAAACATTGTCAAGTCACAAAGTATATGTGTAGTTCACAAATGTTTTATGTTATTGTGGAGAATCAATACAAGGAGAATTAACATATTGTTAGAGCTTCGTCCGCCTTGTATTTTTTCTTCATAACAACACAAATTAGATAAACTTCAGTTCATTTAAAGATAAGTATATCATTTCTTTGTCTTCATTGTCCACGAATCTTTTCAATAAAAGGTACGTCCGTGAAACCTTTTATGAGTTTATATGTTGTTGTTGTTGTTGTTTTGTTGATAACTATTTATAGATGTTGTTGTTGTTGATGATAAATGTTTCTCATAACAAGAATAAAACATTTATAGGTCACAAGAAAAAAACCTTCTTGCGACTTAACATTTTTATTTTTATTTTTGTGAATCTTGCAACATTAATTTCTTATGCAGTTTGACAGAAAATCCACTTGAGTTTATTATATCGCATGAGATTGCTTGTGTCATTAACCTTTAACTAAAAATGTATTCATTTAAATAGATTTAGAAAATAATAAAATAAAAATTAACTTATATTTGAAAACCAACTCAGATCAATCAATGTTTTTCAAATTGCAAGCATCTCATAATTTATATCTCGCTCTTTAACATATAAAATATGGTTCGGTGAACTAAGTTCTTCATATCTTTGATTCCTTATCTTTTAATTTATTTTGAAAAACATCAATTTGTTGAATAATTATGACACATTGTCGTCATTATCATCGTCAATATTATTTTTAATAATGGTGTTGATTGTGATGATGACAATGATGCTGATGAATCCGGATTAGTCGATAAATTGATGATTTTCAAAATAAACAAGAAAAGAAGAAACTGTTACTATGAAGAACTTAGGCTACATGACACACACACACACACATTTCTAAACTTGTAAATACCTCATATATATATATATATATATATATATATATATATATATATATATATATATATATATATATATAACACTAATTAACATAAAAATATAAATTTCATACTTCATAACAAATTTCTTAACAAAAAAACTCGATAATAGAACAAACAAAATAACAAAGTATGTAGTTAAAGACTTAAAGTATTGATTTCTTCTTAATTGGCTACTACTTAAGGCAAAAAAAAATCATAAAATCGACATGCTAATATCCTTAAACATCCAAAGTACTAGGGATGGCAATGAGCAGGGTACTATAGTACCCGTCCCCATACCCGCAGTTTACAAAAATCTTCGTACCCGAGCCCATACCCGTGTGGGCATCAATATTTATATCCGTACACATACCCTATGGGTACCTAAGTACCCGCACCCATACTCGTTTCCCCGCATTTCTAATAAAAATAATTGATCAACTATTATTTATCATATAATTTTATGTTGTTAATAACACTAAAAAAAATCCAATAATGTTATTGTTGAACTAAGAAATAAACAAACATTTATATAAAAGATGCATACAAGTTTAATAGTGATGTGTTTATTAAAATTGATAAATTAACTTGTATAAATAATTATAAAAATAAAAAAAATACATAAATATATATTGTGTGGATATGGGGCGGGCTGGGTACTAAGGTATATGTACCCGTGCACATACTCGCTTATTTTAATGGGTATTTGCCCGTGTCCGAGCCCGTAGCTATTTTGCGGGTTTTTACCCTACCTGTTATGGGTAAATTTTGAGGGTGCCCACTGGGGATGAGTCAAATCGCCATCCCTAAGCACCGGTAAAATCATCACCACCACCAATATCATCACCAACATCTTCATCGGTATCTTGAGTATCATCATCAAACTCTTCCCCAAGTGAAACACCATCTTCATTATTAATCAAAGTTGGATTGAATGAAGTTCCACTTTCACCCAATTCAACATTGCCACTACCTCCACTTTGCATAACATTAGTAGCGACAACATCAACTTCCACAACATTGTTAACAATAACATCATTATGCTCAAAATTAGTTTTTGTTTGCACATTTTCTTCATTAGAATCTTTAGTTATCCATTCATCATATGAATGAATATCTTTACATGAAATAACAAAACTTTTGGCTTTTCCTTTTCTACTTTTCAACTTCAAATTAGACATGACATAATCCTAGTTATTCATCTTTTTTTATGCAACTTATCTCTTCTCTTTGTATGAACCTGCTAATATGTGTTTTCCCAAAAATGACTATCTAAAGCTATAAATGCCACTTCTCTCCCCTCTTGTAGATGCAAACCTGCTTACATTCCACTCTTTAGAGGTGAACAAACCTATTAAAGCTCATTTATTATCATTCAAACAAGAAAGTTTCAAATAAGTTGTGGCAAATCTAGTAATATCGAGTCTAATCAAATATGTTCCTTTAGTATGTTTTTTCAACTGTTTTATTTTTTCGGAAGCCAATTGACCAAATTCAGCAACAATCTTCATAGAATAATATCTAACATTATCAGGCATAAAAATACAAGGTCCGTCATCATTTATGTTACCAGGTAAGTGAAGTTTGAATCAAAATATTCCTCCACTAATAGTCTCAAAGCAGTGTTTGCATTATCATTCTCATGTTTTCATCCAATATCAGTCAGACTTCCAACAACATTTTTTCTAGTGCCTTTAGCTCTGGGAATGGGAGCATCAACATGAGCATTTGTTTTGCTTGAAGACATTTTGAGACATGGAGAAAACAACAAAAAATAGCCAGCTATAACAAAACAAAAAAAGGAATAAATACATATAGTTTGAGATGGTGACAATATTGAGCATTTTTTTACAAGTTACAACTGAAAGATTTAATAGGAAAAATAAACGGATACAGTGTTGTTAACATTATGTTGAACATGCAACAAGTTCAAAAGGAAAATCCTAAAATGGAAGTACAAAATACAATATAATTAAACCTGAAATTATTTTTGTCATGTTGCATTGCATGCATTATACACACATTTCATTTTACACAACCAATAAACAACCTAATGACACATTAATTTTATTTTATTTGCACAACTTGTAAATAAAGTTAAGAAATCAACAATACAAGAATGTAAAGTATAGTAAGATAAAAACCAAAAAAGTAAACACTTTAAATTATGTCGTGTGGGAACTTACTTAAATGAAGAGGATTTCAATGTTGAAAAAATATGAGGTCTCTTAATATATTAGAATAATAGACCACCTTATAACATAAAGCTCTCATTGCATAATGATTTAAATTGCGATCTGCAACTACATTTGAATCAGACCGCTTGTGACTTGATTTGAAATCACACGTCCTTTTACTTAAGAACTGAATCAGACAACTTTGTCCAAATTTCTTCAAATATTTTTGTCAAAATTCAAAATTTAGATTCCAAAACTCAATTTATTTTAGAAAAATCTTAACAGTACATATTTTTTAACGGTACGTTTCAAAATGTTCTCAACCAAAATTCACGCTGCAATGGATACAATGCATATCGCAACAACTCTAATGATTACAATAACAATATTCGCAACCGCATCCGCAATCATAATTTAAAATTATGCCTCTACTCAAACTCTTTTAGCCTTATGTAGAAACTGATTTTGAATTGAGGTGGTTTTATTTTTGTATCATCAACGTCATCCACTCACCCTAGCTTTTTATAACACTTGGTATGCATGTTCCTTATAAATATTATCATGAATAATTAATCAATTACTAAAACCTTTAACATGTTTTCATTATTTTTAAACTGTGAGAATGCATTTTATCGTAACGTTAATCACAATTATGTCAAAATTGTAGCAATGTATTTTTAAAACATACAAAAACGTTTTCAACCGTGTATCAAGAGTTTTCTAAACCATTTATTAACGTCAGATTGATAAATGGAGATTGGGATTGGTGGACCTAAATCACCAGATTAACCAATTGTGCATCACGTTTACAAAATATACAAGAGAAACATCCAAACAAAACATATAAGAAAATACTTACAATAAATGATTCATTTACGAAAACAAACGCGATCAAAGAAAGAGACAAAACAAATGTGCGTCGTCGATGAAGGGAAGAATAAATTTTGCCGAAACAAGAAACTACGAGAGAGACTTCTAATTTTCGTACAAGAAAAAAAGAGTTTTTTCTTTAAAAATAAAATGAAATCTTTTGGGGAATTTGAGACTTTTTGGTTTTTTTTTATAAGAAAACAATAATTAAAAAAAATTATAGACTCGTAAACTCGCCATAGACTCGCGAGTTTATACGAGTTTGTGTGAGTCTACTAAAGTTTATCAAAAAATGATTCTATGTGCGAGTCTACTCGTTTTTGCTTCCTAGACTCGTAAACCCGTACGAGTTTATGAGTTAACCCGCGAGTTTGACAACCATGATCACACACCTGTTGTGGAAAGCATCATACATACAATCATACACCACCTAACAACAGACGTAGAACCGTCATTATATGTATTTTGCAACCGTAGTCATATGTATTTTTCGTAATATTGTTGTTTACTAATTTTTTTAGTAAACAATCACGAGTTTTAGTTCACCTTTAGGATCAAACTCGAAAATCCTAAGTGTCGCTTTGTATAAAACATTCGAGAAAATGTAATTGTGTTGAAAATATTGCTTATGTAAATAACAAAAGAAACACAATAAAAGTACTTAGATTAACACAAATAAGTAAGTAATTAATCAACAATATAGCAATTAAAATACATGAATCGAAAATAGAATGCATGTTCGTACATTTCTTACAAACTCGTTATCTCAATGAATCAAATGTATGAGTTCTATAGTGACTAAAATGAAATGTGAACCCTAACTACACAGTTAAAATATTCTTATATGCTAGGTACATAATCAACTGATAACATTGATCAACTTTTAGAAACCTAACACATATAATGCTTCGTGGACTTTCGTCTTCTAATGTTGTAAAAACGTCTTCAAGTTATCCAACCCCTGGAAAAAAAATACTAAGTCCCAAACATCTGATTTCATAGGCGAGTCGAACTCATCACATCTTTCGAAAAAGTTAACATATCGAATTTGTGACTTGATGTCGAAAATATGACTTGGTCATTTACACTTACCATTTTTTATATATCTTATATCACACATTCATATTGAAATACTAAGCCATACTAAATTTCTCAGGCTAACAAAATGATAATTTTCAAGATGATGAATGATTTATTTTTCTAATTAGTGAGAAATATATGTTGACTTTGTGTATTTTTGTTGAAAGTATAATTCCTTGTGTCAGATTTGATTTAAATCTAAAATAGATAGATTTGATTTAGATTTAAAATAGATAGATTTGATTTAGTTCCAAAATAGGTATTTTGGGCTTTTTATAGTTTTTGACTTTTAGCTTGGGGAGCAAGCTAACCTAAATCTATAAATAAGGAGTAACCCTTATTTTGTATTCATTTCAACATATTGTATTCACAAAATTCTGCAGTTGCAGAGTGAATAAGAAATATTTTCCATATTTTGTGGGTAGAGAGACCTCTGTAGAATATTCATCTTCTTCTTCGTCCTTAAACCACAATCTTTCTCTTCTTAATTTTTCTTTTAATTCCCGTTGTGCAATAATCTCGTTCATCAAAATTGATTGAAATTCTCCATAGGTTTTGAGGATTTCCAACATATGGTATCTAGAGCTATAGTTTGAGTGATTCAAGGCCAAGAATCGTGAAGGTGATAAATCATCCAAACGGGTATTTTCCAACAAACTTTCAGATTCTCAAGAAAGATAATTATGAGAATTGGTGCAAGCAGATAAAAGTTGTTTTCTGTTATCAAGATCTTTGGGATTTTGTGAAGGAAGGAGTAACAACACTTGCAGAAAACAAACATATCAAGAAAATGTTTCACACAAAGAATTGAAGAAGAAAGATTATAAAACTCTATTTATAATTTATCAATGTGTTGATTCAAATAACTTTGACAAGGTTAGTGATTTTGAATCCGGGAAAGAAGGATGGGAAATTATGGAGAAGTCGTTTGGAGGCGCAAAGATGGTGAAAGAGGTGAGGTTACAAACTCACAAGAGAACCTAAGAATTGCTTCATATGGAAGAAAGTGAAAGTATTACAGATTTCTTCACAAGAGTTACAAAAATTGTGAATCAAATAAAGGTATGTGGATAAGCGATGGTGACCAAAGCAATTGTCTCAGAGATTTTTAGATCGTTGGCTCTAAAGTTCGACCATGTGGTAGTAGCCATAAAAGAGTCGAAAGATTTGTCAAGATTGACAAAGGAAGAGTTTCATGGGACTCTTAAATCTCATGAACAATGAATGGATGAAAGAACCGCGGGAAAGTCGAAGAGTTATGTGGCTATGCAGACTCAATCAACAAGAGATAAAAAAGGAAAAGGAAAGTCAATCGACAACAAAGGAAGAAAATGCTACAACATTTCGACTGGTCAAAATCAACAAGAAGGAGGCTGGTTGAATCAAAGAAAACCCTGGAACCAAGGTAACCAAAGAGGCGGTGGTCGAAAACCTGACAAAAGTCACATTCAGTGTTACAATTGTCAAAAGTATGGTCACTATTTTATTGATTGTCCTAAAAAGCAGAAGAATCAAGAAAGTGACGCTAAGTTGGAAAAACATGAAGAAGAAGAAATGTTATTGATGGTTAAAACAAGAGATGAAAAAAGATTCAAGGACCAACGATACTTGGACTTAGGATGCTCATCACACATGACTATAGGAAAGATTGGTTTGTCAACATGAAGCCCTCGATAAAGAACATGGTGAATTTTGCAGATGGAAATACTCTAGCAGCTGAAGGTATTAGTGACGTTCTGATTATGAGGCAAGATGGCAAGAGGTCAGTAATTTCCAATGGGATGTTGTGCATACTGGACATGAATAACAATTTGCTTAGTATATGACAATTGGTCGAAAATAACTACAAGGTGTAAATTGAAGACAAGATGATACGAGTTCTCGACGCATGTGGTAGGTTGATCTTGAAGGCTCAAATGTCTCAGAATAGAACCTTCAAGATTGAACTTAATGCAATGGAGCATAATTGCTTTGCAATTGCAGCTATCAGAGATGAATATATGTGGCATTATAGACTTCGACATCTCAGTTTCAAAGACATCAGAGATTTGAAGAGGAGAAATATGGTTTCAGGATTACCAAAGATCGACATTCTAAATGAAATGTGTTAAGAATGTGTTCAGGAAAAACATCACAAGAATAACTTCAGCAAGGATGCATGAAGCAGGTCGAAGGCAATTCTTGAAGTCATATACTCTTATGTATGTGGTCATATCCAGGTGGATTCAATTGGAGGTAACAAATATGTTGTCACATTCATAGATGGTTTCAGTCGAAAATTATGGACTTACCTAATCAAGAAGAAAAGTGAAGTGATCGAGGTATTTGCCAAGTTTAAATATATGGTCAAAAGACAGAGTGGTCGAAAGCTCAAGATTTTGTGGACTGATGGTGGTTGGGGAGTATGTGTCGAAAGATTTTGATGCATTATGTGTGAAATAAGGGATTGTGCATGAGGTGGTACCACCCTACACTCCACAACAGAATGGAATTGCATAAAGGAAGAATCAAACCATCATGAACCCGGTGAGAAGTATGTTAAAAGGCAAGCATCTACCCAAATAATTATGGGGAAAAGCTGTGTCGACTACAACATATATTTCGAACAGATGTCTGACGAAAAAGCTAGAAGGAATTACGCCAGTGTTGGTCTGGTGTCAAGCCTAACTTGAGTCATCCAAATGTATTTGGATCTATATCACACAGACACGTTCCAAATCAGTTGAGAAGGAAGCTTGATCAAAAGTCTAGTCAAATGACTCTGATATGATATCATTCGACTGAAGGGTACAAGTTGTTCGACCTAGTGGACAAACAAGTAGTGATCAACAGGGACGTAATCATAAATGAACTTAAGGAATGGGATTGGACTGAGAATGTCAAGAAAGATTCATGGTGAATCTTATGTGAAGAACCAGCTAGTGGAATTGAAAGAGATGTTTGACAAAAATAAGTTAAAGGTAAAGTAGGCCCAAACAGACCTCAAAGAACAAGACACATTCCCGCAAGATTGCAAGAATGTGTGATTACATTAGATGATGTGGTCGATGAAAAAGGTAAGTTGGTACTTTATGCTTTCTATGCAGATGTCGAACCTGTCAATGCAACAGAGGCATTGAAAGATTCGAAGTGGGTGAAAGTAATGAATGAGGAGATGAAGTCAATCGAAGTCAATAACACTTGGTCACTCGTCGAAATGCCTCAAGGCAATAAGACAATTCATGTGAAGTGGGTATACAAGGTGAAGCTGGATCCCATAGGAGAAGTGACTCGACACAAGGGGAGACTTGTGGTGAAAGGATTTCTTCATAAGGAAGGAATCGACTTCAATGAAGTTTTTACACATGTTGTTAGGATCGAAACAATCAGGTTGGTTATTGGTCTAGCGGACATGAAAAATTGGCACACGTGTTAGATGGATGTGAAATGTGCATTCCTTAACGGCCCCTTAGACGAAGAAGTTTATGTTGCATAACCAGTTAGGTTTGTGAAACAAGGTGAAGAAATAAAGGTGTATAGGCTGCATAAATCCCTGCTTGGACTTAAGTAAGCTCCAAGAGCTTGGAATAAGAAGATAAGTGACTTTCTAAGGGAGAAGGAATTTGTGAAGTTCACATCTGAGCATAAAGTATATGTAAGAATAAAAAATGATGAATTGCTTATACTATGTCTCTATGTCGATGATTTGTTGATAATAGGAAGTTGCAAAAAGGAGATCGAAGATTTCAAACATGACCTGAGTGAGGAGTTTGAAATGCCATACTTGGGAAAAATCTCTCATATTTTCTTGACATTGAATTCTACAAGAGTGATAGAGGTTTGATGATGCACCAAAGCAGATATACAAGCAAAATCTTGAAGAGATTTAAGATGCAAGATTGCAACCCAACTTCGACTCTAGCTGAGCCCACATTACAACTGTCAAAAGATTCATATGAAGATGATGTCGACCCAACCCAATATAAAAGAATTATTGGGTCACTAAGATACCTTTGTCACATAAGGCTCAACTTAGCATACAATGTTGGTATGATGAGTAGATTCATGCAGAAGCCAAAGGTATCACGCCTAGCAGTGGTGAAGAGGATACTGAGGTATCTGAAAGGAACTCTCGACTATGGTATTTTGTTTCCTGCAACTGATGAAGGAAAATAATGCAACATAGTGGGATACACTGACTCAAGTTGGTGTAGTGATGTCGAGGATCGAAAATCCACAGTTGGATATGTGTTTATGTTAGGTGGTGCGCTAGTTGCTTGGAGTTCGAGAAAGGAGCCAGTAGTGGCATTGTCATCATGCGAAGCGGACTACTTAACCAATTCTCTTTGTGCATGTCAAGCAATGTGGATGGTGAATCTGGTCGAAGAGATTACAGCGAAGAGTCATAGAACAATTACCATGAAGATCGATAACATGTCAGCTATCAATCTGGCAAAGAATCCGATAGCGCATGACAAAAACAACATCGAAATGAGGTTCCATTATCTTCGAAAGCAGGTAGCAGATGTGAAGATAAACTTGGAACACTGCAGAGCTGAGAATTCGATTGCAGATATCATGACGAAGGGAATGTAGGTCGAAATATTCAAGAAGCTAAGGTCTATGATGAATGCAAATAACTTAAGAACAATGAATTAGGTGGTGTGTTGAAAGAGTAATTCCTTGTGTCAGATTTGATTTAGATTTGATTTAAATCTAAATAGATAGATTTGATTTAGTTCCAAAATATGTATTTTGGGCTTTAAGCTTGGGGAGCAAGCTAATCTAAATCTATAAATAGGGAATAACCCTTATTTTGTATTCATTTCAACACATTATATTCACAGAATTTTGCAGTTGCAGAGTGAATAAGAAATATTTTCTATAGGTTGTGGGCATAGAGATCTCTGCAAAATATTCATCTTCTTCTTCGTCCTTAAATCCTAATTTTTCTCTTCTCAGTTTTCTTTTAATTTCCACATTTAAAGATTGATTGAAATTCTCCGTAGGTTTTGAGATATTAAAAATATGTTTTGGAGGAATTTTACTCCCCTCTTCTCCCTTCCTCCCCCCTCTTAAATTTTGAATCAAACATACCTTAAAACTAAACAAGAGATTTGTGCATTAACTTACAAATAGTTTTTTACACTAATATTCAACTCAAACCCTTTAATCGACTCAATTAATTTTAAACCCATATAAAACAGTCGTATTAATTAACTCATTGAATATAATTTTTTATAGTAATATCCAACTCAAACTCTTTAATTGACTCAATTAATTTTAAACCCTTATAAAATCGTCGTATTAATTAACTCATTGATCAAATATATTAATTATTAAATAAGTTAAAAAACAATATATTTTTTTAATATAAATGGACCAGAAGTAATACCTAAAAAATGAATGGAAAATGTTAAAATTGAAACAAAATTGCTGGCAATTCTTAGAAACGTCATATTAAGAGCAAAGTTGTTTTTCTTATATTAGAGATGATATACACTTCACAAAAACTGATAGAATAGATTAATATAAAATAATATTTTTAATTTTTCATTATAAAGAGACAGTGAGACAGACATGTCCACCTCAACTCCATCCTCCTTGACACCTCAAGCAAAAGCTTTTACTTCACGCTGACACAAACCCCAGAACTCACCTTCTTCAACATTTTTTCTTCGCTACTTCAATTTTTCACTACAAATTCAACAATTCTTCAATTCATTCCAAAACAATCAATTTTCAAATAATGTATTTATCATCCGAAAAGCCTCGTCCAATCGATTTCTACAAAGAAGAAGCACGCGACATGATGATGGAGGTAGTAACCACCACTGATCTTCAACCGCCGCAGCTCCACCTCCAACAGCAACAACCTCCGCCGCAAATGATTCTCGGTGCAGAGAGTAGCGGCGAGGACCCGGAGATGGAGATCAAAGCCCCTAAGAAACGGGCGGAGACTTGGGTACAAGATGAGACGCGGAGTCTCATTGGTCTCCGACGCGAGATGGATTCGCTTTTCAATACTTCTAAGTCGAATAAACATCTTTGGGAACAGATATCGGCGAAAATGAGGGAAAAGGGTTTCGATCGGTCGCCGACTATGTGTACTGATAAATGGAGGAATCTTTTGAAGGAGTTTAAGAAAGCTAAGCATCATGATAGAGGTGGAAGTGGTTCTGGGAAAATGTCTTGTTACAAAGAGATTGATGAGATCTTGAGAGATAGGAATAAGTGTACTCAGTATAAGAGTCCTACACCTACTTCTAAAGTTGAAGCTTCTTACATGCAGTTTTCTGATAAAGGTACTTTCTTCAATTGGGTGTTCTAGTCATCACTTTTGATTTGATGCTATATTTGGATAATTCATTATGTTTTTGAGTTATATGCAATTATGCTTATTTGAGTACTAGTTGTTGTGGTTTAGTTTTGATGCCCTGTTGCATAGAGTTTTTTATACGGTTGATCTAACTCTTTTTAGATTAACATTCTGTCAGTCAATCTTATAGTTGAGCATCTTTAAGAAATGGAGTATACCCCAAATCTGTACCCAAAATTGGTGCCTCATAAGTGTGCTTATTTAGGCTTTCAAACGTGTGGTGTGGTGTGGCATCTTGTCTGTAGTGAAGCCGGTTTGTTCAAAGTTCTAGTGGAAGTATGCAGAAAAGTTGCTTAGCAATGCACTTTTAACCAAAGAAAGTTGTTAAGAGTTGTGGTTGAGCCTACCTCAATTCTACACAACCAACTTGTAAGGTGAGGGTTACCCTCACTTATAAGAGATTCTCTCACGCCCAAGACTAGGCATATGAAGCCGGAAAATAAATGGTGGGTAGTCCCGATAGCAAAAACCTGATAGCAAGTAGTCCACTGGATCTTAAACCCGACTCTTGATACCATGTTAAGAGTTGTGGTTGGACCTAACTCAACCCTACAAAACCGGTTTGTTGGGTGAAGATTGTCCCCACTTATAAGCACATGTTCAGACCGTATATTGTCCGATGTGAGACTTTAAGAAAAGTTTTTTTGTCCGATGTGAGACTTTAAGAAAAGTTTTTCTTGCTTCTGCTAAAACTCTTTGAGAGTTTTCAAGAGCTAACTAAATAGGCTAGAAGTGAATATTTTAGAACAAAAATATTTATTCTAGTCCCTAAAATCTATGAATGTAGGTCATGTTAGTTCCTAACTTAGGACTGTCAAGGACTGATAGGGTCAGTACTTGGGTTTTTAGGGACTAAAGTGATTTGCACGCACTTTGGGATCAATGTGTCGCCTTTTTGAATTTTGTGTACTGGCGAATGTACAGACTCACTCTTAAACAACGTGATAATAGTAGTATTCACACTATTCTGTGCAATGCATGTTCAGCGATAGTGTTAAAAGCTTTTGAATTGCGAGGGCATCAAACATAAATACAACAGGTTAATTAAAACACTTGACGTCTGGCAAGATGCATAGGCAGTTCATGTAAAAGAAGTTGTGTATGTAGCATTGGCAGTCTACCAATTATAACAAATTTGGTCCTAAAAGAAGGGCTTATGTATTGTCCGTCTCAAACATTATGGCTTGGAATATTAGGTTGAGCTTCCTGTCTTGCGAAGACCTAACTATTATTTTCATAACTAATTGCCTAGTCTGACAACTTTTTCCGAATTCCAACAAATTCAGTCCCAAAAGGTGTGCATCTTGGTTAAAGTTGCTGATCTGAAGGAGTAAAGAACTGTACAGCTTTAGGAAGTTTCTTTGGAAATCAAATTCATATATTTGTTTATCTGCCCTTGATTAAGCAGTGATCCTCAGCTCATATTGATTGATATCAGGCTTTACAGCCGTGTTATTCTTCCCTGCGCTTATGATTTTTTATATATGTGAAGAATATTATAGGATGTTTGTCCAGTTACAATTTCTCTCATTTCGGCTTTCTGAACAGTTATTTGACTCATTATGTTACTGTATAGGTATTGATGATGCCAACATTTCTTTTGGGCCTGTTGAAGGTATGCCTTTGAAGTCAGCATTTTTATTTTCTACTCTATTATTGTTCACTTGTGTTGTGTCCTATGATTATTTCATATTCTGAAGCTCATGAATCATGTAGGATTTTGATGCCTTGTGGCAATTTGGTTTGATTCTAGTCCTAGATGTACTGGCAAATAATAACAACTACTGTGCATCAAAATCTGTTGTGTGTATAGAGCTTTGTTAATTTCACAGTCGCATCCCTGCTGGTCATATTGCACAACCATAATTCAAATAGAAGCCACCCCATGCTATCCCACTTTTGGGGTCGACACCTCTGCTATTCAGGATGGACAACTATGTAGAAATCTAGCATAGATTTGATCGAATAGGTTGACCGGACTGGCCTCGAGTCCGGTTTATGGTTGAACAATTCAGGCTGGCTGGTCCTGTCTTGTTTTCTTGATGCACATGCGACTTGATGTTCCTTTTTCTGGTAAACATGTCAGGTATATGATAAAGTGTAGATTTTGTGGAAAGTCCTTGAGAAGAAAGGAGTTAGGATTGCATATATTCAAGCTATTCAAGATATGTATGAATAGGTATTTACTAGTGTGCGGACATATGGTGGAGAGAGTGACGATTTTCCTATTATAATAGGTTTGCATCAAGGTTCAACCCCAAAAATACCCTTTTCACTTTAATTTTGGAAGTACTTATGAAACACATCCAAGAGGTAGCTATGAGATGTGTACTTTTTGCAGATGATATAGTCCTTGGATAGTCGAAAGAGGATTTAAATGAGAGGTTGAAGACGAGTTTTAGAAACACATGACTTTTTCCTAAGCAGGAGTAAGACGGAGATTATGGAATGTAAGTTCAACAAAAAGAGAAGCGTTTCTAACATAGAGGTGAAAGTTGGATAACATATCATTCCATAAGTTACGCGATTTAAATATCTTGGGTCTGTAATACAAAACGATGGAGAAATAGAAGGGGATGTAAAATATCGAATTCAAGATGGGTGGCCGAATGGAGGAGGATTTTAGGGGTTTTATGTGACAAAGAGGTACCCACTCAAGCTGAAGGGAAAATTTTATCGGACTATGGTAAGACCTATAATGTTGTACGAGATAAAAAGTTGTGCGGTTAACACGTGAATAAAGTTAGTGTAGCAAAGATGAGGATGTTGTGTTGGATGTTTGGTAAGACTAGATATGATAAGATTAGAAATGATAATATTAGAGGGTGTTAAGGTAGCACCTATAGTAGAAAAAATGGTGGAAAATAGACTTAGTTGGTTTGGGCATGAAGACGAGAAAAGACCTATAGATTTTTGTGGTAAAGAGAGTAGATTAGATAAAAAGAACTCAAACAACTAGAGGTAGACGTAGACCTAGAAAAAAGTTATTAAAAAAGATCTCTAGATTAATGATTTGGATAGAACCATGGTCCTAGGTAGAACATTATGGTGAAAGTTGATCCAGTAGCCGACCCCACTTAGTGTGATAAGGCTGGTTTTTGTTAACATTTCTATATACTATTTTTCTTATAAAATGAGTGGGGCAAATATTGAAATGTTACTTTGGAGAGAGCCTATTGAAGTGAGAATTCAAATGCTGTACTCTGTAAGAATGTTCTGGTTATTGTATTTTACTAAGAATTCACTCAGTTCATGTGTGGCTGGTTATTAGAGGATACATATCCTACTGCTCTCTAGAGCTTACTGTGCACTCTCCCTATCCCATACGTCCTCATGTATCTAACATCTAAAATCTAGGAAACCAACAAACTGAAAAGTCAGTTAGAATAGTCTATTGGCGGTCTATTTATAACCAGATACTACAGTAACTAACCATAAATCAGTGGTCTATTTCTAACAAGATATCAATTAACTACTCTAACTAGTTAGCTAGTTTCCCAGATTTTAGGGGTTAGTTACATGAGGGGATATTGGATAGTGAGAGGGTGCAGTAAGCTCTAGTGAGCAGCAGGACATGTACTTCTCTTTTTCTGGTAATTATTTTTTCAAATAGTGGAAAAAGTTTTGTTGCTACTTGTTGTATATCATTCATGAGTTTCTCTCAATTAAAAGGGCCCAGTTGGAGTAACTCATTAGGTAAGTATTGTTAATATAGTGGGAGGAAGTATTCATACCCTTTTTTTTTTCTTACCATTGGTCAGTTTTATAAATTCAAATGTATTTTTTCTTTGCAGCATTTTAATGGCCTTTTTTTTTTTATCATTTTGGAAACGAAAAATGAATTCACCAATTCAGGAAAGAGGGTTGTATTTAAAAGAATTTAGATATATGTGGGTGATATCATTTAGATGTTCAAGCATTCATTCTTTCCAAAGTAATAGTTGTCTTTTCACATTTCTCAATGTTCTTGAATACTTGGCAATTAGCTTCTGGGAGGCCAACACTCAATCTTGAGAGAAGTTTGGATCACGATGGACACCCTCTTGCCATTGCTGCAGCTGATGTTGCAGCAAGTGGAGTCCCTCCTTGGAATTGGAGAGAAACTCCAGGAAATGGTAAACTATGAAAGGGACGTTTATCATTATTTTCTTTAGGTTAATTGCTTTCTTATTTCTGTTATTGATTCTTCTTGTTTTGGCAGGTGGGGAAAGTCAGTCTTGTTGTGGAAGGGTTATATCAGTCAAATGGGGCGATTATACAAGACGGATAGGTATTGATGGCACCCCAGAAGCTATCAAGGAGGCAATTAGAGCCGCTTTTCGGTTGAGAACTAAACGTGCATTTTGGTTGGAGGATGAGGAACAGATTATCAGAAGTATTGACCGTGACATGCCTATAGGAAATTACACTCTTCACCTTGATGAAGGTTAGGTTCAGTTTATTCTCTTAGCTAGCTCGAGCAAGTTAAATGGTTTTATTTTACTTTTACTGCGTAGGAGCTTTACAGTTATTAAAGTCCACTGTATTTCTCCCAAAATATATTGAGTATGTGCACAATTGTTGTTAACATAGCACTAAATTATCATTGCAGGAATGGCTATTAAAGTGTGCCTATATGATGAGTCTGACCATATCGCCGTGCATACCGAAGAGAAGATATTTTATACAGAAGACGATTACCGTGAATTTCTGGCACGCCGTGCTTGGACATGCCTTCGAGAATTTGACGGTTACAGAAATATTGACAATATGGATGATCTTCGACCTGGTGCCATATACCGAGGTATTAGTTGAGGCAGTTACATGGTGTGATGATCAATCTTCAGCTATTTGCATTATAAATGTCCTAGAGAACTGGAGGGAACTGTTTTGATCTTTGATGATATATATGTGCAGCACTAACCCGAAAGCTGTATTTGTTTAGTTTGATGAAGCTGTTTA
Organism: Lathyrus aphaca; assembly: GCA_963966055.1. Classification (NCBI taxonomy): domain Eukaryota; kingdom Viridiplantae; phylum Streptophyta; class Magnoliopsida; order Fabales; family Fabaceae; genus Lathyrus; species Lathyrus aphaca. Next base: position 143,779,591 of record OZ014524.1, read on the forward strand.
TATCATATACTACTATAATAGGAGAATGAACGAGTCCCTGTGCCCTCTGTAAATATGGATTGACTAAGAGAAAAAAAAATACAGCTGTTTTACTCCTACTTCTATGTAGTTTCTCTATTGATTTTGTAGACTAATATTCGTTAAGCAATGTGAACTTTAGAGTCACCTATTTCAAGCACTTTCTGAATCCACAAAGTTTGAATTCCAGACGTTAAGTGATTGGAGTTCAGTTTCATTCGGATCAATATAATGTTAGTAAAGCAAAATCCTTTCAAATCATCACAACTGTTAGTTTTAATCAAATTCAATAACATCAGGTGTCAAAAGACTATCTTTAAGAATTAAAAAATTACCGATTTGAATGGAGTGCTTGAGGTGTTCTCTCTACAATCATGATGTAGAAACTGCAGATAATTTATTTCTTAGATGTAGATACACTGCTATTGAATGTAGAGATTGTTTGGCATACATGGATATAACTAGTTGCGAAAAACTTGTTGGTACAAGTTGAAGCTCTAAAATTCAGAATACGAACATGGCTCTCAACATAATAATTTTTTGTAAAACTTTACACACAAGAAACAATATCAGGTTTCAAAATGGTATTATTGACCTTTATCGAGACATTCTTCATGTTAAACAATTCGTCTATATGACACATACTTCTTTCAAGGGGCACATGTACTCTTCAAATCACAAGTTTACAATATTTAAATCTTTTGACATAACATATTGATCTCCTCTCACACCTAGAATCATATAAGTTAATTGGTTTTTTCTTAGTCATAATTGGATTAAGCGCAAGGCATATGGAGCTTCAAGAGAAAAACCTGGAATAACAACTTGTATTGGCAGGGATAATTTAGGACATTCTTGAGATCAGGTTTCAAAATGGTATTATTGACCTTTATCGAGACATTCTTCATGTTAAACAATTCGTCTATATGACACATACTTCTTTCAAGGGGCACATGTACTCTTCAAATCACAAGTTTACAATATTTAAATCTTTTGACATAACATATTGATCTCCTCTCACACCTAGAATCATATAAGTTAATTGGTTTTTTCTTAGTCATAATTGGATTAAGCGCAAGGCATATGGAGCTTCAAGAGAAAAACCTGGAATAACAACTTGTATTGGCAGGGATAATTTAGGACATTCTTGAGAGTTTTCTCAGGTAAGATGGGAGTTTGCACATCCTCTCAAATTGAATAACATACAATCATGCTTGTTATCAAATATGCTAACAGGAAGAATTGGAGAAATCTTTGACTTGAAATTGATTTCATGTTGACCATTCATATATTTTTCTAATTTGAATATTATCCCTTGACCTCTTTTAATTAAATGGACGAATGATTTACAAAATTCATTTAATTAAATTAAAGATATCTCGTATTTTTTTGAGAAGAGAATGCGTGTATATATATATATATATATATATATATATATATATATATATATATATATATATATATATATATATATATATATATATATATATATATATATATATATATATATATATATATTATCCGATACATATTTTTTATTCTTTATTATGACATTTAGTGAGATTCACGTGGTGAGATTCACTTCTTATTTTTGTTTTTAATTTTTTTTAAGAGATAAGTTAAGTATGTCAAACTATTACTTTTGTTAGTTGGTTGATGAGTTAGATTTTGTACCACCTCATTATTTTTCAATAAATTGTCCTTATAAAGAAAAAACTCACCCCTCTTTTCCCTCAACATGATAAAAATAATCTAGGCTTAATTCATCTTTTAATTATTTGACATTATAATATTTACGTGTCATTTAAAATTAAATAGGTTTTATTTTAGAAAGTCAAAAGCAAAACTCTTAGCATTCCATAGCCATTTCAGAATCATTGCGTTAGAACTTCCAAAAAAAACCCTAGCAGATGCGATAGAGAGAGCAGAAGAAGAATCCACAAAAGACGAAGGTTGAAGACGATTACTGAAGACGAAGAAGACGAAAAAGTCTACGCTACAGTAAGTACCATTACTTATTATTGTAAAATTCATGCATAAACTTCGTTTTTTTCACTCTCTTCTACTTCGCTATCTCATTCTTTCGTTTTTTTCCGTTATGTTGTTGTTAGACAATGAATGATAGGGTTGAGTGTGTTATTCACCATGTGGGTATGTTTGGTGAATTTAACATACTAGGTTACAAGGGTTTGGAGGAGGTTTGGGATGTTGACCTTGACTTTTGGAGTTATTTTGAGATATTGGGTGGGTTAAAAGACTTAGGGTATCCTAAAGTTGATAGTTTGTAGTATTATGATGCACTGACTGATAATGAGTCAGTGTTGTTAAAAGACGACGAAGGGACAAATAGGATGAGAACTATTGCATTGATTAATGGGAGTATGCATCTATATGTATTGCATCCAGTGTTTGGGGAAGAGCAAATACTAACAATTGAACACCAAGTAGGCCCCATTGATGAAGAAAATGACAACTTAGATGAGACAGTGGACAATTTAAATAATGTTGTGATATGAACTTTTGATGACTTAAGGACCATTGAAGATTTGAATAATCTAGGTAACAAATGTGATGAATGAGGGCCCACAATTGACCAAGAAGGTGCAATTGAGGATGTTAATGTGGATGAGACCACATAAGTTAACTTGTGATATCATTATATTTTCTGATTTTCAGGCACTTGTATAACAACTTTAGAAAGAGATTTTATGGTATTAAATTAAAGGAATTTATGTGGAAGACTGCTAATGCAACTTATCTAAATGCTTGGAAAAAGTTTATGCGTGAGATTAAAGAGGTCAACGAGGAAGCATTCAACCATCTATGGAAGATCCCACCAAGATTCTGGAGCAAGTCTAGGTTCACAACTGGTCCAAGGTGTGACACTTTGGTCAACAATATGTCAGAAACATTTAATTTAGTGTTTGTAGCTGCCAGGGCTAAGCTCATTGTTACCATGCTGGAAGAGATTAGAGTCTACCTGATGCAGATGTGGGAATCTAACAAGCAAAAAATTAGTAAATATGAAGACACCATACTGCCCAATATCAAAAAGAAATTGGAATATGAGGTAAGACCTACATATGTTATTGAAGAAAAGTATTTTGTTAAGCTGTCAAAGAAAGAGTGCTCATGTAGAAGATGTCTAAAGAGGAAAAGGCTTCAAAAGCCTACTTTTATCCAACCCTAGATTTTATGTTTAATTTAGCTTTGTATTACTTCTACTGGTGTAACAGACAATCTAGTTTACTTATGCTTATAAAGCAACTTTTGTACTTGGGCATATAATGCAACTTCTACTGATATGCACTTGGGCATATAATGCCACTTTTGTGTACCTAAGCATAAAGCAACTTTTGTGTACTTTGGCTTTGTCCAAATTATGTAACATATGACTAATGATTATAAAGTCTCTTTTGACTACTTTTGCAGTTAATTATGTAACATATCACATTGCAACTTCTATGATGTTGTAACCACAATTTAACCATAATTCAACAAATATGACAAAATCTTATACATTTCAAACTTTTGTTTTGTAAACATCAAACAAGCTTGACCACAATTCAACAAATATGACAAAAAAAACTGATACATTTCATTGATAATCAAGAATAAATTACACAACCTAATACATCTCAACTAGTACAAACCTAACCAACCTAAAACAAACTTGTTACAAATATGACATTACACAATAGACTAAGTATCCCAATAATTACACACAATTTCAACCATCCCCTAATGTTCATTATCTCCACCTTCAACTTGTATATTTTCTTCTTTTGCCTCTGGATCTTCAAGTCTCTTTCATCGATAATGTCGTCGTCAAACCACTTGAAGAAATTGCATCCTTTATTGACATGATTTCTGAAATTTTTGCATCCCCGAAACTTTTTTTTTCAAAATTCACACTATTCATTTCACCTACCGTACGCAGGACACAATCATCTTGGCAAAAACATACCTTGCACTTGTTTCTGCGAATAACCAAGCCAGATGTTTCGACTGAATCAGAGCTTGAAAACTTGGACATAGCAACGACGAAGGAAACCGAAAGACGAAGGTAGAAGAAATATGAAGTTGTCGTGAAGAAAGATAAAGTTGTCGTAGAAAGATGATCTTGTAGAAGAAAGATGAAAATGTCGTGAAACCCTAACAATGGAGGAAAGAATGAACATGATACATCTTATAAACCATAGTTTCACTTATTTTATGACATGACACACTGCATGCAACCATACATGGCAAAAACTAACAGATTAACACTAGAAGTAACAAAAAGGATTTTATGTGTTGACGGAACAAATATTACGGGACTATTTCGAAACGTTTTTTTTTTATAGGACTAAAACGAAACCAATAATTAAATTATGAGACTACAAGACTAATTATGTCAATAATCTATCTATTCTTCTTTTCTCAATTAAACCAACAAGATGTTTAGTGACCAAATTAAATATTTATTCTTATTTCAGTAACAAGCCAAAGAGAATTTGATTTTTATGATCAATTTAAAGAATTTCAACATCAATAATATAAAGAATTTAATTGATATACACCGACAATATAAATCAGTTTTATACTGTCGGTTAATCGTGACCGTTTAATTTTAATTATAATTTGATTTTGATTTTAATTATTTAAAAAGTAATCTTTTTGAGTGGTTGTGATGCATTGGCTGTGTAAAAAAATTACACTGACAGTGCATAACAATTAATCTCTAATATAAAAATATAGAATATCGACTCCGCTATGTATATAATAATATTATTTGAGTTTATTTTTCTATCTATTATGTAAAGAGTTAAAAATATATTAATCAAAATTAACGTTTTATTTTGTTTTCACCACGAATGTCGACTCCGCTATGTATATAATAATATTATTTGAGTTTATTTTTCTATCTATTATGTAAAGAGTTAAAAATATATTAATCAAAATTAACGTTTCATTTTGTTTTCACCACGAATGTCCGACATTCATTAATAACATTACTTTAGTATAAGTTTAACCCTTTTTAATCCGAGAGATTTGTTCAAAAAATGTATAAGATTACTTTAGTATAAATTTAACCCTTTTTAATCTGAGAGATTTGTTAAAAAAATATATAAGGTGTGTTGAAATAAAGAAAAAACTTTTTTTTTTCTGTAAAAAAAACATTTATATGAATTGTTAGATGTGTTTTATGAATATCATATGAGTGTTGAACACCGATTTAAAGAGTGTCGAATCAAAGAAAATAACTAATTTTTTGAAGAATATTTGTTTGACTTTCTGACACTTGTTTGACTTTTTCGATACGTATCATACAAGTGTCGGACACTGACGCATGTCGGACACCGTGACACGTATCATATGAGTATCATACAAGTGTCGGACACTGACGCGTGTCGGACACCGTGACACGTCTAATCTTAGAAATGTTTCGCTAGTTCATAAACCTGGAATGATGCCCATCATATTGACTAGATCACCAATTCATAACAGCTTGGTGAATTTGTTTTTTATTATCTTTTAAATGCATTTGCTAATTCATATAACTGAAAAGATCAGAAAATTTCTCGAGAATGAGTCACTAGATGTCTTCCACAACCAGATTTGAATTAGCAGTAGTAAAAGGATTTGAATTAACATACTCAGAATGATTACAGCTATGAGTACAAACCAACCATAATTCTTGAAAGATTAGGGAATTTTTTTTTGACATCCCTATTAAATGTCAATTCTTTGTGCCAGAAGGCAAATAATACATATTGACACCCACATAAGTACACATATCTAACAATGTGAATAGAAAATTCACAACAGAAACAACAATTCACTTCATTTGAAAAGAACACACAAACAGACCAACATGACAAGATCCTCAGCTTTACTGCTCATCCCATTCGTCATTCTTGTATGATACAAGTGTGTCAATCTTGTGAATCTGCATAACCAAAACAAGTGTTACTGATAGCCAATTTTACCAAATCTTGTCACTAGATATAATTAACAAAAATGGTAAACCCAAAACTCACCTTAGTATCAAAGGAATGCAATTTCACCATTTGCGGATTTTCAATCAGCTTTGGATCACTCTCAACCCAAGTGAATGGAACTGCCACGTCTGTGTCGGTATATGCTAACACATCAAAAACACCTGAAACAAAATAGCCAAGCTCAATTAGAAAACAATAAATAATGAAGATCAAGAACAAAATGAAAAACATAAAGAAGCATCAGAGATTAACACCTCTTGCTCCTGATATAGCTTACATGGTTCATCTAGGCACGGCAAATAGGTGATACTAGAAGCAATCTGCCTCATAATGGCTTGTATCTCTCTCATGATTTCCTTGTCACTCTTCTCCCTCGACACACCCTTCTCAACAACCTCATTATCAGTCTCAATGCTGAAGTTCCACCTTTCAAGTACTTCACCAGTGGACTTGCTCATTATAACAAGAACAATCCTCTGTAACTTGCCAGCTTCAAGCCATTCTTCAAAATTCAGACAGTTCAATCATCAGCAACAACCCATAACGACCTCACAAAAACAACCATTAACTCTAAAATGAAATTTGAGTCGACATTGAAAACACGAAGAAGAATAAGGAACTTAATAGTAAATATTTAAAATCAATATTATTATCACAAATGAACTATAACATTCCTAATAGTCACTTGTTCTGAACAATAACCTAATTTCAATTTTTGTACCAAATTAAATAGAGAACCATAGCATAGTAACAATAGAGTTAAACAAATTAGGGTTCTTAGTTACCAGAAAGCTGAGCAGTTAAATTGGTTATAAAAGATTTAACACCCTCATCTTCAGTAAGCAACATTGGAAGACCATATTTCTTCACCTTCACAAACGTTTCTTCTGGATAAACACCTCGATTGTAAAGGATACTGAACAAGTTCCAAGTAAAATAAAACACATGTTAACCAACAATATCACAAAATTTCAAATCATATAACTGGAATGTACGATAAAGAGGATCAAACAAACCTGTTTGCAGCATATCCTGATGATTGAAAATAGCACCAAAAAAAAAGTAAAATCAGCGATAAATACTAAAATATATAGAAATTAAAGAAGATGAAGAAAAAATGGAGTAATACCGAAGAACTCGCTAACGATTGCTGCAGAACCACGAAGAGTGATAATGTCTTTGGTAACTGTTTTAGCGGCCATGGTAGGGTTTTAGAAATTAGAGTGTGATTAGCGATTTCTATCTAGAAATGGAAGAGTATAAGAGTGAGAAGAATGATGTGATTCGGAAGAAAGGATGATGAATTAGGGATTGAAGTGGAAAGAAAGAATCTTGTAGGGGAAGCACTCTAACGGCTACTTCTGTATTTTTTTTGGGGGGTTTATTGGGATTTTGTTGATTTTGAAATTGCTTATTTAACGGTCAGGATTTGGAATCGCCTTTTTGTGATTCCCTTTAAGCATGAGTGGATGTGCACGTGCGATTCCTTGTGGACACGTGTTTATGTGGGTTTTATTTATAAAAGTTATTTTTTTGAATAAATTTATTTGCTCATTTTGTCATTAAAAAGATTAATGCCTTTTGTAACTTTTTTATGACGGAAAAAAATCTAATGTATTTCATTTAAAATAAAGTATTAGATACATATAGATATATCATTGAAATTATGGATATTAACAAGAGATGGTATCTCCTAACAAACTCGATATAGGAGTTTATAAAAAGAGTGACTAATAAGTGCTTATATTCACTAGTAATAGCACCAAAGTCAGAATCATTTGGTATCTGAAAATTCACATTATCCACTGCGCTTTTAGCATCATTTCAAACATCACATCGTCTAAACCAAACCCTTGCACCCATTTAATTATTGCCAAGAGACCTAAAGCTTCCCCTACATCAACATCGGTATTGGGGACACTCCACTCAGTACGCGGTGCAACAAACAAGCCTTCTTAGTCTCTTATACATATTCTCATGCCTACCTTGACATTACATTTGAAGAAACCTACTGGAGGTTTATTCCAATTAACAATATTGGACGTATGACCACGGGGTGCAATGCTCGACTGAAGGACTTAGACATTTTTCCACCCTTCCAAAAGCTGAAGAGCACGATAGCAAATAGTATCTAGAGATTCTTCAATTTGATTCCAGACAACGTTATTTCTGCAAACATGTCATTGATATCATATTCATGTTTGATATACATATAAGGATCTTCTATAATTTTCACTATGGCAAAAAAGGGAAAAAAGAGCGCTTTTTGACCTTAGATAGCGCTGTCAAAGGCTGCGTTGTCGTAGGTAAAGACAACGTTTTTTATTTATGGAAAAAACGCTTTTAAAGTGAAAGTGATTTCTAAAGTAGGCCTTTAAAAGCATTTTTCCCGTAAAAAGCGCTCTCTAAGGTGAGCCTTTAGGCAGAGCTTTTAAAGCGCTGTCTATTGTATATTTATAAAATTTTATTAATTTTTCTTACATTATTTTAAAGAGTGCTTTTAAAAAAATGCTTTTTATGGTCCCTCTTTAGAGAGCGCTTTGAAAAGCGCTCTCTAAAGTATACCTATAATTTTAATTTTATTTTTTCTATAACTTTAGAGAACGCTTTTAGGAGAAAACAGTTTCTTTTGTGGATTTTAGAGAACGTTTTTTCTTAAAAGCGCTGTCTAAAATATACCTATAATTTTAATGATTTTTTTAAAAATTCCATTTTATCCATTTTTTAATACAGAAACTTGTACGCAGAAACCTGTATAATTCACATTTTTATAAACATGTATAAACCATTTCAATCCATTCCAAACAAACCAATATAAACCATTTCATTTACATATAAATCATTTCATTTCAATCCATTATAAACCAATATAAACCATTTCAAATAATTTTAAATATAATTCAAAATAAATTAAAATATATTTTAAATTATATATTAATATAATTTGTATATATTAAATATAATTTGTATATAATGTCAAAAAATAATAATTTTAAATATAATTTAAAATATATTTTAAATTAATATATTTTAAATTATATATTTTAAATTAATATATTTTAAATTATATATTAATATAATTTGAATATATTAAATATAATTAAATATAATTTAGATAATTTAGATAAATTAAAATGTTTGTATTTAAAACATATATATTTAAATATATTATTTGAATATTTTTAAATATAATTTAAAATAAAATAAAATATAATATATTAAATAGAATTTGATATATTAATATAATTTAAAATAGATTTTAAATTAGTATATTTTAAATTATATATTGATATAATTTTAATATATTAAATATAATTTAAATAAATTAAAATGTTTTTTTATTTAAAACATATATATTTGAATATATTATTTGAATAAATATAAATATAATTTAAAATAAAATAAAATAAAATATAATATGATTTAAATATATTATTCGAATAAGTATAAATATAATATAATTTAAAATAAAATAAAATAAAATTTATCCACTACTTCAACTGTTCCAACACCACTTTGTGTGTTCACTGCCCATCTCTCCGCCCCAGCCTCCAACCATAGCTTTGTTCACATTGCCGCCATCACGCCAAAACCATTGGATCCACCACCGCGTCTGACTTCGAGGTAGTTATTATCTATTCCTCTTTTTTGTTTTATTTTTGAAATTGAAGAAATAGAGTGTGAGAGACATAGTGAAGATGTGAGAAGAGTGGTTAAGTGAAAGATAAAGTGAAAATGTAACATAAAAACTGGTGTTGTTCTTTTGTGAGTGAGAGAATGTTCACCGACAAAAAAAAGACTAAAAGAGAATTATATGAGCAAAATATTGAAATTGGTTATGTATTTAAATTGATTATGAATTTGTCACTGTCAAGATATTAAATTGGTTATGCATGAAATTGATTGGAGAGATTTAAAATATTGAAATGGTTTTTCAAAAAAAGTAGCCAGAGAATCAAATAAATGGTTAAGTCTAATATCACGTGATATAGAATTATAGGTTAACCATACTCACTTACCTATGTGATAGAGGATCAAATGCCTAAGTCTACTAAAGTAATAATAGTAACATGTGATAGAGAATTATAAACATAATGTTGTTACTGTTCATTTGTGAAGTTAACGTATATATTATTTTTTATTTTAAACATTTTATTTTATTTAAAAAAAAAAGAGAATTATAGGTTTAACTAGTTTTCTTTCCAAATTCTTTTTTTTTTTAAATGGAAAAGCTAACTCATTTATTTATTTATTCAACTTTACCTTCAACGCTATGGAAAATATTCGTTCTACTTCAATGTTTGGGAACTATCGATTCGACTTCAACGTTACAGGATTGATCAATTTCAATTTCAGTGATAAATGATATTGTTGTTGTTGATGTTATTTACAAATTATATAAATGATGTTTTTCTTAGAAAAAATATATTTTTATTGGGGGTCCATTTTTATTATTCGCCTCGGACCTCTAAAAAGTTAGGACCGGTCCTAGATATAGAGATCAAAGAGATAAAAAGAATAGAGAAAGTAATATTATATTATATTATGTAAAATTACACTTTACATTGCAATTTGGATCTTATTAATGGTACATAACCAATGAATAACCATTAACTTAAGGAATACACAAAGGTTAAGAAATTAACTCATAAGAGTTAAGGAATATAGAAAGTTAGGTAAATGAACATCCACATCTATTTACTATAGATTCATAACAATAATATATTTTAAATATTAAATGTATTAATAGATAATACACCTAATTAGAATATTCTAATAATTAAGTGAGACAAACATGCAAATGAAGGCTTAGATTCCATCGAAAATAATATTTGATGGGTAATATGATATACGCAATGGAGGTTTAGATTCCATCGATAATAATGTGTGGATGGTGAAATCCATGTAGTGGATGTCTGATATCTATTGACCATATATGGTAGATAACATAGTCCGTACAATGGAGGTTTGGTATTTCCATTGACCATAACTGACAGATGAATTAGTAGTTCTATGTGATCGATATTGAGATAATCACCCTTGAGTTACAATTTACATTCCCAACTAGTGATTAAGTTATGTGAACTCGCGCTATGTGTTTTCCATACGAAGTCTAAAGTCTCTTAGACGCTTAAGTCCTTGTTATATTATGTAAGTGTACACAAGTAGGATGAGTATAAACGGCTTAAATCAAGAATCGATAAGATATCCCTTTAGAGCCTAGTGGACCCATATGATTCTTTGCAGGTTAAAGGCATGAAAAAGGTTGTTTGATGATGTTTCAAAGACTTTGTTATTGTGATCTTCCACTGTGGATCATGTGTAATGAGAATATTGTACATGGATCTTAGGTTTTGCTTAAGTACTATTGTATGTGATGTGCCATGCATTGTATTTTACGTTACCGACATGTATATAATGATGTCGTTAGGAATTTGTGTTATATCAATACCAATTAATAGTTCGTATAATATACTTCCTAGATGTATATTTACGGGGTGTTACACCTACCACCAAGCGGTAATATATTTTGTCTTAGTATGAACGTTTTATTGTACATGTGTTAAATAAAATATTATTTTAAATTTTTTATTTATTAAATATTTAATTTTTTTATATGTAACCATTCTTAAAATTTAAGTCACTTAATCTTCATTGAACCTTTATTCTTAAAATCTATCTAATATCTAACTATATAAATGATTATCCACTAATTATCTATTATACCCTTCTATTAAAATTATTAATTAAACTTAATAAAAAGGGTATTAATGACTTAAATCACATTTGCTTGATTATTAGCCATTTGACATTAATTATGGCTGATATGCCATCCAATAATTTTTCCACGATGAAAATTCTTTATTTTAAAATATAGAAGGTTTAAAGTCTCCATAAATTTCATTCTTCATATTCACATTGGTTATTCAAAAGACACTTTGAAAGTTGGAATTAACATTAACTATTAACTTTTCCTATATATTAACAAATGGGTTACACGTTTCATCATTATCAATATTTTGATTATAGTATGCATTCTTTCATTTTACTCCCTTCATCGTTCTCACTTTCTCCAACCCTTCACCTTTCTCACTTTCTCCATTTACCAAAACCAGAGCAAGTTGTTTGTTTGATATTTTGTTCACTTTGTTTTCACCTTTCAATGTTTTGGATCTTGCTCTTCAAAACGATTCAACTTTTATCAAGGTATGTTGCTTTTTCTCCTCTGGGACTGGGAGATTGATTTTCAGGGTTTCAAATTTATTTACCCCCGTCTCTTTTTCTCTATGATTCTAATTCATTTTGCTTTGGCTAAACTGAATGACTCATCTTTTAAGTAACTACTATTTACAGGACAACATTCCAACAACATGATTTTTACTCTTCGTTCCATTGGTTATGTTATATTTCTGATCCATCGGTCACAGTTTATGCTCAAGGTACTATCTCTTCAGTTTCCATTACTGCACTTTTTCTTCTATGTGTATGCTTTGTATTTAGATGTATAGATTGGTTTGTTAAGAATCGTGTGAATCTTAATAAATTTGTGAATTTGAGTAATTTAATTTTAAGTTATATAATAATCCCCAATTTACCTTGGATTTCCTTTTTCTTATCACTAAAACCTATCCCTAAATGCAATTGAGATTTCATTATGTATAACTATCTGTGTGTTTTTTTTTTCAATTTTTATTAGAAATTACCCCTAATTCATATGTGGTGGGAGAGCCTATTATTTCATGTTTTGGTTCAATTTTTATACTTATATAGTTAACAAATTCTACCACAGCCCAAAACATCATAAAGTTGATTAAGGATGACTTTATTATCAGGAAGCCAACTAAGATCCACTCCCGTTCCCGTGTTAGGCGCATGAAGGAAGCCAGGCAGAAGGATCTTCATTTTCGATATGGTATAATCGAACTCAATATTATTTATGGGATATTTTATGATATATTCTTTTGTACTATCCCAGGGAAGGCATAATATTCATTCTTTGATTATAATTTATAATTTTTGGTTGAATGATGAATAGGTAAGTGAAAGGGTACAAGAGAGGCAAGGCTCCCAGAGAGAAGGCACCTGCAGCACCAGTGACACCAGCTGCAACAACTATAACACAACCTGCCCAGTAAGTATCTTAGCACACACTTCTGTTTTTGATTCAAATTTTTGCTATGTTGTCTAAATGCATATTTTCTGTGCAGACCATCAAAGAAATCCAAGAAGTTGATCAAGTATTTTGTTTGAGCTTAAATTTTATCTGATTTTTCCGTTGTATCGGTGCAATATTGTATTTGTTATTTTGTTTTGCCAATTTATGTATGGATATGGTTCATTTGGTTGAGAAATACAATTGTTATTTTAATATAAGTTATAAAGTTCTTTGCCTCAATTCCTGATCATTTTTGCTTGTCACATTTCAAACATTTCCTCAATTAATGTAGTACTGGCGAAATATCCAGACACAAACTGAGTGTGCGTTTGGAAATCCAAAATCATGGTGATATTGGTCGGGGCAGGGTTCAACCAAACATCTATACAGAGGAAAATTCTCAGCATAATTATAGTGATGTTGAACTGACCTTTACATGTTTCTTCTATCTTTATAAATGAATGGTATGATCAGAGAAAACTATTGTGGAATGATAGTGGAAGATGCAAATTGTTGAGTGTTTGATTTTCTTAATTAACAACTACCTCTTGATAAAGAGGTCAGAAGTGATATTTTGTTTATTGTAAATTATATATCCTGAGTTTATATTATTAATTAGACTCCCATTATAAAACTCATGATTTGTCTTATTATTATTCTTTTATCATTGCAAGTCATTTGATTGAAAACAATTTGTCTTGAAGCCTAAATAACCAATCGTCTTCTGTCCTCAATACAATATGAGATAGTCTTCTAGACCAATCAACCAACTTTGGCAAATACTCCATATAAGTTCTTATATCATAATTATTCTCATTAATCAAACATGATTCTTTCTTCTTCATATGGACCTGTATTTACGTATCTATTTATTATAGACAATATAATATTTAAATAACATAATATTTTATATTAATTCATGGATTTTAAAAAAATAACATAATATTTAAATGCATTAATGGAGTATATAAAGTATTTAAATATAGAACCAAGAACAAAAAAATCATAGCATAACACAATATCAAAAAGATTTTAATTGTCATAATTTTAATATAGATAGCATGATGATGTTAAACAAATCTCATTTAATCAATAGGATTGATTGAAATTAAATTTAAAATAAATAAGAAAAGATATATATCGAATTAATGTAGTGACATTTTGATAAACTAAAAACATTACATTTAATTAAAATGATTAATAGTTAACGTAAATAATATATAATTTTTAGTCAATCAATTAGTTTGATTACTTTGTAAACAAAATATATTAAAAATATATACATTAAAATACAATTTATAAAATTATTTTATAAAATAATATTAAAAAAATATAAATTAAAATAAATTTTATAAAATTATTTTATAAAATTTATAATATAATATTATTTTTAAACAAATTAATTTTAATAATAAGTTTCTTATTAATAAATATTAAAAAAATTATATTTCCATGAAATATTAGTAAGAATAATAGAATATAATTTTATTTTATACGTAAGATTGTAATTTGTTTAAAATTAAAAGTAGTGTTATTTTAAGATAGATAATATTTTGTTACAAAAAGTTATTAAAAATCATGTATTTTTTGAAATATTAATAAAGATCACGTATTTTGTAAGAAACATTAATAAAAATCTTCTGATTTTTATTAATATTTTTTAAAATACTTTATCAAGAAGTTAATTGACCAATAAATTCAATTAAAATCTTTTCAATATATTAATTGATCCATTAAAATTCAATTAAATTTAATTAATGAAAATAAACCATATAATATCAATATCTTTTAAATAGCATTCAAAAGTATTTTAAGAAAAAAATATAGGATTTTGAACAAGAATAAGTTAAAAATACTTTTATAAATGGAAACACGGAAACAAGAAACTTATAAACGGAAAAACGTTTGCATGTCGATAGAATTAATTTTTATAAACAAGAATAAGTTACAATCATATTTTATAAACGGAAATAAGTTTTAAATGTTTTAATAAACGAGAAAAATTCAACTATTGATAAAATTATTTTTATAAAGGGAAATAAATTACAAATACTTCTTATTATTTTATTAACACAATATTTAATTTATAGTAATTTTTATTGTTATATTTTATTTATAGTAATCGAAATCAATTTATTATTTTATTTATATATTTTTAAATGAATTAATAAATACATTTATGATTATTATGACACTTTTTTAAAATATGTTTTTTGTGTAATATATCTAATCATTATTTAAATCATTTTATTATTTTAAATATAATTATTTTAAATAATTAATAAATTCACCTATGATTATCATAACACTTTATTTTAATGAAAAATAAAATTTTATTTCTATCATTATAATTAATAAAAAATAAAATTTTATTAAATGATAATCTAATTTTTATTTACCTATGATATTCTTAGATCTGATTTTTGATTTACCTACTATATCTACACTAATAAATGTTAAATATTTTTTTTATTTAACATTTAATTTATTTTATTTTATAATTTTATTTGTTAATTTGATTCTAAATAAATAATTTAAAAATTATATTTTTATTTAAAATTATTCAATGAAATATCAAATAATTTAAAAAATTTAAATTTACAAAATTTTGTAGAGTTAAACTTTTATTATGAAATTCTCCTTAAAAAAAACATAAATCTACGGAAAACTGTTATAGATTTTAGGTTTGAAAAGATTGACTAATATTTAAAAGATAATGTTATTTGAATTTGAAACATGATTTTATTCATGGTTGTAGTTTTAGAATTCAACTGAGTTTTGGTAATTACTGGAATTGCATGATGATACAGACATGATCCACAGGTAGACGTGAACATATCTATTACGTATCAGCTGTAGACTGAGACTGACCATTTTAATGTTAATATATTAAATTTATAAGATATAAGTTGAAGACTGATTATTTGAATTTTATTTTTCATACATTGAATTAAGTTTAATATATTTACTCATATGTTATTGTAGGAATGAAAAATTCTACCGGAATCGCATATTAATATCATTATATTTTTTAATATGATATGTAAGAAGTCTTAATTTTGTATTTCTAATTTATCTGTTGGATTTATTAACCTATTAAATTGATTACTTTGGACAAAATTTAGACCCTAAAAATTGGTAGAATTGACCAGTGATGTTTCGTAACGTAGTATGTAAATACAGACATGATCCGTGCTATAGCACATGTGTTAAATAAAATACTATTTTAATTTTTTTATTTATTAAATATTTAATTTTTTTATATGTAACCATGCTTAAAATTTAAGTCACTTAATCTTCATTGAACCTTTATTCTTAAAATTTATCAATATGGTTGATTGTATGCATTCGCGAGATTCTGATCGTGGACAATACAAAACTTTTATTATTACTACGTCTAATAAATCATTTTGTCTTAAAATCACCCACTAGATTGTACCTTGAATTTTGAACAAAAATTTAGATAAGAATTGAAATATTTCCTTATATTATTATTATAAACAAAAATTTGTATCATTATACTTTAAATTATTATTATAAACAAATATTCATGTTTTATATGTAATCTAAAATATATATCTTACTTTAAAAAAAAATTATAATAAAAAATAGAAAAAAAATACCTTGTATAATAATAAAAAAAATCATGTTTTATATTCAATGTATCTATAACCTATATAGACGCTACATCGACTATTAATATATTTATGGTTTAATTCATCTTTTTGTCCCTTAACTTAACTTGTTGTTTCTATTTAGTCCCACAATTCAAAAACGCTATAATGTAGTCCTTTTATTTAACCTCCGTTAGAGTATTTGGTCATTTCTGTTAAGTTTAAGTGAAAAACGTTAACTATGGGTGATATAGCATTGACTTAAACTGATGTGGCATTTGTTCTAATGTTTTGTTTTATTTTTCAGTATAGGAATAATTGACGTGGAAATTTTATAGTTTGTTGTTTTCTTTTAGTAACATAAGTGAAGAACTTTTGGTCTTCCATTTCATCCTCAATCATTCAGATGCTTCATAGTGTTCGAAGAACAAAACCAAAACCATAGCTCTTGCGAAGAACAGTCTTGTGGTGCTCGAAGCTGCGAAGAAGAACGTTGCGAAGAACAATTATGACCATTTTCATCTGTTTCAGTGCTACGCTAAGCTACATGTATGTATGATGTTATTATTTTCGTCCATTTCATTTGCTCTCAACATACATTGTCTCATTTCTTTCTTACTAGTTGTGTTTAGGTCATGAGTGATAGGTTTGAGTGTGTTGTCCATCACGGAGGTTACTTTGGTGAGTTTAACAAGTTAGGTTACAATGGGTTAGAGGAGATTTGGCAAGTGGACCCTGACTTTTGGTGTTATTTTGAGATTCTGGGTGGGTTAAAAGATATAGGTTACCCAAAAGTAGAGAGCTTGTGGTATTATGATGCAATGAATGATAATGAATTAGTAATGTTGCAAGACGACACAAGAACAAATAGAATGAGAACAATTGCACTTATCAATGAGAATGTTCATTTGTTTGTAATACATCCAGTGTTTGGGGAAGAACAAATATTGCCTATTGAAAACAATGTTGGTCATACCGTGGTAGAAGAAGACAACTTGGAATAAGGACATATAATATGAAATTTTGATGACTTGGGGACCATAGAATAATTGAATAATCTAGGTACTAAATTTGATGAAGGAGATCCCACTGGTGTAGACGATTCAGCTAGAGTTGACCATGAAGGATATTTTGAGGATATTAATGTGGATGAGACCATTGAGAATGTTAACTTTGAGGGGGACAGTGTGACTGAGGAAGCACTAGTGGATATAACTTTAGATGAGACCACTGAAGATATAATGTATAAATAAGATGACATAATTGATGACACACCTTACTTGGTAAGTGTTCAAGCTGATAATATTGTTGAGGGACTCATATGTAACCAAGAAGGTGTTGAAGGACCTGACTGTAACAAGGAAGAAAAAGGATGTAATAAAAAAGGTTTTGAGAATAATGAAGATGATAGTATTTTCAGAGACTTATATGAGGATTCATGTGATGATGAAATTGTTGTTGACATGGATGGAATTGCTAAATATGCAGACACCGTTCTACCAAATATAAGAAAGAAACTGGAAAAAGAATCTCAAAGAACCAACCATTGGATTGTTAGGTGATGTTTGCTAAATATGAATTTATATACTTGTTCAAATTGTTTGCTAAATATGAATTTATATACTTGTAACAGGTGTGCATGTGAGGTAGACTGAGGTTAGGCATACATCCCTCATTGAAGAGAAACATTTTGTAAATCTATCAAAGATTGTTCTTGTAGAAGATGGATGTTAATTGGGCTACCATGTTGTCATGCACTTGCATGTATGAAGGATCAACACTTATTGATGGATGATTTTGTTCTTGAATATTACAAAAAGGAATGTTATGCAGATTCCTATTCATCTATCATCTACCCAGTCAATGGAGCAGCTCTTTGGACCAAAACAAATGTTGTTGATTTGCAACCACCACCTATCAAAAGGAAACCTGGTCGACCAAAGAAGAAGAGGAACAAAGAGGCTGAGAAGCAAGTTAGAAATGAGACTCGGCTCAAAAGGGCCAAATTTGACATCAAGTGTAGTATGTGCCATAAGGATGACCACAATAAGGCCACCTGTAAGCTGCCTACACCAACTCAAGCAACTGCTGCAACAGAAACTTAAGCACCTACTACAACACCAACTCAAGTTCAAACTGCAACACCAACTCAGGCATCATCTGCAACACCGGATGGAAGCTTAACACAACAAGTTACCAAAAAGAGAAAGAGGATTCAGAAGGCTCCAAAACAAGTTCTGAGCCAACCATGATATTTATGTTTGCTTGCTAATGTACTTTATGACTAAGGCATATAATGCTCGTTTTGTATAACATATGACAATGGCTTATAATGCCACTTTTGTGTACTGCTTTTGGAATTGCATATTTTGTGTAACATATGACTAAGGCATATAATGTCACTTTTATGTACTAGTTTGGATCAAAGCAAACTATGAAATATTGTTGTTATGTACTAGATTAGATCAAACCAAACTATGAATTGTTTATGAAATATTGTTGTTATGTACTAGTTTGGGTCAAAGAAAACTATGAAATATTATTGTTATGTTATAAAGGTTTCAATTTATGTGAAATAACAATTTATGACTGCTGCATATATTACTATTATGTTATAATTTTTATTCATTCATAATCAAACAACAATTTTCACTTTTCATTCATAATCAAACAACAATTTTCATTCATAATCAAACAACAATAACCCTTCTTCAACTTGTCATCAAATATATCTCCTTTTAACCAACCTAAAACATGATTTTTACAAAAATAACATTAAACACTAAGCTAAATATTCCTATGATTACAACCAATTTCAACCATCCATTTGGCTTGATGATCTGATACTTCAATTTGTTTATCTTCATCTTCTGCCTCAGGATCTTCAAGTCCCTTTCATCAATAATGTCGCCCACTGACGTGATTTCTGAAATTTTTGCACCCCAAAAACTTTTTCCCAAAATTAACACTATTCATGTCGCCCACTGTATGAAGCACACATTCTTCTTGGCAAAGACATTTCCTTCTCTTGTTTCTATAAATAACCGACACTGATGATCCAGTCGAACCATTACTTGAAAACTGAGACATTGAAGAGAACAATTTAGTAGAGGTACGATGGAGAAGGATTGAGAAGAAAAATGTTTTACAGAAAAGGATTAGGAAGAGAAAATGGAATGAACCCTAGAGGAGGTGAAAGAGAGAACGTCAAAAACATAATCTAGAAAACTATTGGATGACTTAGTGACCACATCAATTAAATAAAGTCATACTGCACACATTGGTTGAGTCAGTGACCACATGGCACGCCATTGTGGCAGATACTAACGATAAAACACAACAATCAACGAAATGGACCAAAATTATTAACGGGAGCTATAGTATGAGACTAACGTGAAACATTCTTCTTTTATTGTTGGACTAAAACGAAATTCAAAATTATTTTATGGGACTTGTGGACTAATTATGTCTATATTTATAATAGTGACTAAAAATTTACTTTATAATAGAAAAAAAATAGGCTAAATACCCATATTGGTCCCTTAACTCCATCACTGGGTCCAATATGGTCCCTTATCTCTAAAAAGTGACAAAAAGATCCTTTAATTTGTTAAATTGTACCACGTTTGTCCTTCCGTCAGCAACCGTTAGTCAAAGTCAACTTAGCATACACATGTGGAGGTTAGATTGGGTGACTCAGCTGCCATGATTGGGTGACTCAGCTGCCATGTATGATGTGTTTGCATAAGGAAGGGAAATGCTACCAAGGACTGTCATTACGAATGTTGGTGAAAATTAGTAAGAAGAACCCTAGCGCAGCCATTGAAGCATGAAGCATTGAAGCAGAAGCCATTCGTGAAGCAGAAGCCATTCGTGAAGCATAATCCACCAGGTATTCTATTTTACTATGTTATTCGATTTCCGTTACTGTTTAATTTAGGGTTTTTCGTAATAGTTTAGGGTTTTTCGTAATAGTTATTCGATTGCAATTTGATATGTTTTAGGGTTTTTCGTAATAGTTACTGATTTAGGGTTAATTGACTATTTAGGGTTATTTGACTTCAGTTGAGATGAGTGAGTTCTTGAGTCTTACTATTCACCACAGTGGTGCATTTGTGGATGACGAGCTGAGTGTATACGAAGGGGGAGAGATTGCAGAATTGAAAGTAGATGTTGATAGATGGAGCTATTTTGAACTTCTAGGTTGTTTTAAGGATCTAGGTTACACATGTATTGGGAAAATTTACTATAAGGATCCACAATTTGGGATGAGCACCTTGGTTGATGACAAAGGAGCTTTAGAGATTGCTGATTTGTTTAGGGTTCACCTCAGGGTTGACATATACATCACACACATTTTGTCACAACCTGCTTTTTATGATGGTCCAATTGATGAAGTGGAAGCAGATGTGATGGAAGAGGATGACACTGAAAAAGTGCTTGCTGCAATGATTGAGGAAGTTAATGCTGAGCTGAATAATACAGATCCTTTGAATGATACAACTCCAAGGATGGAAGGGGATAACATTGATCCTGTGAATAATTCTGAAACTGGTCCTGTGAATAATGCTGAGGTTAATAGCTCTGGTCCTGTGAATAATGCTGAGGTTAATAGCTCTGATCCTGTGAATCCGAGGATGGAAGAGGAAGTTTTGAATCAGAATGAAGGGGATAATACTGATGTCAGTGATGATGATAGTGATGATGAAAACTTCAATTATGACAGTGCAATGGAAGTTGGTTTTGATGATGAATCAGATGAGTTTTATGATGAGGAGGGTGATGTGATGGAATCTGTAAATGATCAAGAGGGGAAGATGAATAAGGGTAAAGAAAAGTGTGATGATAAAGTTAGTGATAATGAAAGTGATGATTTACAAAGTGGGTGTGAAAGTGATGATACTAGTGATGTTGTTAGGAAAAAGTACCCTATTTTTAGATTACAGAAAGACATGTCCAAATTCAAATGGGAGATTGGGATGTATTTCACAACCAAGGATGATTTTAAAGAAGCTATAGCATCATATGCTGTGCAATCTGGCAGAGGTCTTAGGTACATTAAGAATGACAAGGTAAGGGTGAGGGTTAGATGCAAGGAAGGATGTGATTGGGAAGCCTACTGTGCAAAGTTACCTAATGAGGATTCTTGGCAACTAAGGAAGATCATAGACAACCATAGTTGTAGTAGAGAGTACAATGTAAAGCTGATGAGTACAAAATGGTTAAGTAAGAGGCTACAGAATTCACTGAAATCCAATCCAAGATTGAAGCTTAGGGACATAAAGGAAAAGGCACAAAAAAAATGGAATGTAGGTGTTAGCAAGCAAAAGGCCATAAGAGCAAGATTTGCTGCTAGAGACATGGTAGATGGTTCTTTTCTTGGGGACTATACAAGGATCTATGACTATTGTCATGAACTTTTGAGATCTAACCCAGGTTCTACTGTGAAAGTCAATGTGCATCCTGTACTAGAGGGTTCAGCTGATCAGAGACCATATTTTAAGAGGTTGTACATTTGCTTGGCTGCTTGTAAGGAGAGTTTTAAATTATGTAGACATTTCATTGGGCTAGATGGCTGTTTTTTGAAAGGGTTGTGTGGAGGGCAAATCTTGGCAGCAATTGGTAGAGATCCAAATGACCAAATGCTACCAATAGCATTTGCTGTGGTTGAAAGTGAAAATAAAGATAGCTGGACTTGGTTCTTGGAGCTTCTTATTGATGATCTAGGTGGGAGAGAAAGGTGTCTCACATACACCTATATATCTGATCAACAAAAGGTAAATATGGTACTTATGTAATTTTGTAGTTATGTTCACTTATAGGCCCTTATGTTATTTGTACTAACTTATGTAATTTTTGTTGCACTAAGGGTTTATTACCTGCCATGGATGAGTTGCTGCCAGGAGTGGAGCAAAGATTTTGTGTCAGACATCTTTATAATAATTTCAGAAAAAAATATCCAGGCAAGAAACTCAAGGAAATAATCTGGAAAGCTGCAAAGTCCACATATTACCAAGCTTGGGAAAGAGAGATGAAAGTGATGAAGGATATCAATGTGGAAGCATACAAGCACATGATCAGCACTCCACCAAGATATTGGAGCAGATCATATTTCAAGACTCATAACAAATGTGATGCAGTCCTCAATAATATGTCTGAGGCATTCAATAGTGTTATTCTGGATTCAAGAGCTAAACCACTAATTACTATGGTGGAAGAAATAAGGATATATATGATGGAAAGATGGGCAAACAATAGGATGAGGTATCAGAATCTGGCTGATGGGGAAGTGCTACCAAACATAAGAAAGAAAGTTGAAAAAACAAGTTCTTACACCAACCTTTGGATTGTCAGGTATATGAATTCTGTTTTGTTGCTTAGTTGCTTATTAGTGAATTCTGAATTCTGTTGCTTATTAGTGATTGGTAAATGAAGTCTGAATTCTGTTGCTTATAGTTGCTTATTATTGATTGGTCTGAATTCTGTTTTGTTGCTTGTAGTGGATTGGCAGGTATATGATTTCTGTTTTGTTGCTTAATTGCTAATAAGTGACAATCTGAATTCTGTTGCTTATTAGTGATTGGTAAATGAAGTCTGAATTCTGTTTTGTTGCATATAGTTGCTTATAGTGGATTGGCAGGTTTATGATTCTGTTTTGTTGCATATAGTTGCATATAGTGGATTGGCAGGTATATGATTTATGATTTGTTGCATATAGTGGATTAGCAGGTATATGATTCATGATTTGTTGCATATAGTGGATTGGCAGGTATCTGAATTATGATTTGTTGCATATTTCTGTAGTTGCTTATAGTTGCTTATAGTTGCTTATAGTGGTATATGATTTCTGAATTCTGTTGCTTATAGTGGCATGGCTTCTGAACATATTTCTGTAGTTGCTTATAGTTGCTTATAGTGGTATATGATTTATGATTTATGATTTGTTTTGATGGTGAGGCATGGCTTCTGAACATATTTCTGTTTTGTGCTTATAGGATGACATCTGAATATATTTTTGAGGTGAGGCATCTAGAAAACCAAGCAGATAAATTCAGTATAGACCTTAAGGAGCAAAGTTGTTCATGTAGAAGATGGGAGCTGACAGGGCTACCTTGTGTGCATGCCTTATCAGCTATGAAGAGTAGAAACTACAACATTGCTGACTACATTCCAAAATATTATAGAAAGGAGAGATACATGGAGGTCTATAACTTTGTGATATTTCCAGTTAATGGTTCTAATTTGTGGGCCAGAACTGAATATCCAGATGTGCAGCCTCCTAAGTATAGGAAGATGCCTGGAAGGCCAAAGAAAAGAAGAAATTTAGAGCAAGGTGAGATTGATGGTTCTGACAAGAAGATGAGAAGGACAGGGTTTAATGTTAGGTGTAGCAGGTGCAAAAAAGCAGGTCATAATAAACTGACCTGCAAGGACCACACCAGTCAGCAGGTATCACAAGGCCAGCCATCTGAAGCATCTGTTCAGCAACCATCACAGCAACCAACACAGACTCAGCAGCCAACACAGTCACAAGGCCAGACATCACAGCAACCAACACAGTCACAAGGCCAGACATCACAGCAACCAACACAGTCACAAGGCCAGCCATCAAAGCAACCAACTCAGTCACAAGGCCAGCCATCAAAGGAACCAACACAGTCACAAGGCCAGCCATCACAGGAACCAACACAGTCTCAGCCAAGCAAAACCAAGCAAGCTCAAGGAAGGCCAAACAAGCTGTCTTACAGAAGGCCAGCTAAGCCTTTCATGCCCCCAGGCCCAACCACCAGGATGAGTGCAGCCAAGACTGCTGTAGGCCCAACAACAAGGAGAAGTACACCAACAAAGAGATCAACCAAGACTTGGAAACCTTAGGATCAATGTTAAGACAATTCTGTCAATGTTAAGTTTAGTTAAGACAATTGTGTCAATGTTTTTTCAATGTTAAGACAATTGTGTAAATGTTAAAATTCTGTTTTGTCAATGTTTTGTCAATGTAAGACATATGGTTTTGTCAATGTTAGAATTCTGTTTTGTCAATGATGGAGACATATGCTTTTGTCAATTCTGTTTTGTCAACTATTGTTCTGTGGCAATTATCTCAATTATTTCAATTAGTTCTATCAATGTAACTAATCTGTAGCAATTAACATTTCTGTTGTGTAAAATGCTAACATTATGGTACTGTCAACATAACAATAGTAACTACCATTGATCACAAATAATCCATTACATTTGACAACAACAACAACAATTTGACAACAAATTGCCTTAATTCAACATCAATTCCCTAAATCATTCTAAAAACAGTGAGACCAAAATGATTCAACAACATCCTAAAGGATTCTAAAAACAACTACAACAAGGCCTATGAACCAAATCAATTTCCAGAATTTTATCAACTTCATGAGCTTCTTCATGTCATTTTCCATTTTGCTTATTTGTTTCCCATGTTCTTCAATAGTCACTTGAGCCTTTGCCAATGACTTTGAGAGCTTCTCAATTCTATCCATCAAATATTGCTCCTTCTCATCTCTGACCTCTTCAAAATACCATCCAAAGTACCCACAACCGGCATTGCTTGATCCCTGCAAAATAGCATCTTCAACATCAACCATTTTAAAACACAAATACAGCTACAGATTTTAAACACATACATATGACATACCTTAAAATTAGGGCATCCCCAAAAATGTTTCCCATAGTTCTTGAATGTTGTGGCCATACGAAGAACAGCTAAATCCCCACAGTGACATATAGGTTTCCAAGTTGTGCTTGTGTTAACATTCGATTCTTCCTTCGAAGAACACCCACCATAACCGTGTTTTGCTTTCGAAGAACACCCACTGGATTTCATCTTCGTCACTCTATGATTTTCTTGGTTCTTGAATCAATTTGGGAATGGATGAAGACAAATTTTCGCATAAACCCTAGAAATGGAGGAAGATGAAGATTCTCAGTTTAAAGGAAGAAGATGATGCCATGTCAGCTGCCACCTATACCATAGTTAACGTCTGTTAGGGGGTGATGGACGGAAAGGATCTATTTGGTACAATTTAACAAATTAAAGGATCTTTTTGTCACTTTTTAGAGATAAGGGACCATATTGGACCCAGTGATTGAGTTAAAGGACTATTTTGGGTATTTTGCCAAAAAAATATATATCTTTTTAAATACAATGAATCTAATACAAATAAGAGCGTCAAATGATATATACCCACACACGATGGAAAAGACTTAGTAATTATTTGAGAAACACTTCTAAAGTTGATCATATCTACCAACACACATTTGAAAACACTCAAATTATCCGACTAACACTTCTGTGGCTGATCATATCTACCAACACAACAGGCATTCAAAAAGACTCACCCCAATCAGACCCGACAAACACTTGTGAGCCCGATCATATCAACCAAACACATTTGAAAAGACTCACCCAATGACCCGACTAACTATTCCCGCTTTGGATGCATGTCTACCACGAGGAAGATATTACTTTTGTAGAAAATACTTTCTGATTCCAGTACAGAAAGAACAATGCTGAGCATCAATAGTTATGACAGCAGACAACATCTCAAACAAAAATTGACTGATTATACTAAACAAGTAATTGAAAAAAAAAACTTTCAGTTAATAATGGGCATGGGAGAAAGAGAGAAGAGAGATGCTAATTCGTTTGATGAAATATTATTTTGTCTGCAATGCAAGAACATTTCTACCAACAATATCAAAGAAAACTGATAAACAGCAACAATTGCAAGTATAAATCTTTATTCTGGAAACAAATTGAATGTCATCCAACAAGAAATTACAATATATCCTTTATCTGAAAAATCAAATTCCTTTATCCTCCTACTTCTCAATTCAAAATAACAGAGAGCCAAAAATATTTATTTAAACCAGAAATCAATTTTTCTAGAACAAAAAGCTTGGCATCTGTTTGAGTTAGTTTGGATTGGAGAAGAAGCCGTTGAGGGATGGCATAATCTCAGGACTCTTGCCGCGAACAAACTTCCTGACAAAGTGTTGTGAATATTTCTCACCCTCCGATTCATTGTCGAGAATTCCTGCAGCTCTGTTCTGTTTGGTTACCCTGAAACAATAATCAAATTGAAAAATTCAGTTATCAATCACAAAATCCCCAAAACCATATCAATAATTGCACAACATTATAATGATTAATTCAACAATAACAAAGAGTCATATTCCACTAATTACAGTCGGCTAAATAGTTTGATTTATGAAGCACATACACCTCAAAATAAAAAACAACTCCGATACCGACACAATAATACCAATAATTTTAAAAAATAAATAAGTCTTTTTCAAATACTACATAGAAATAGATCAATTTCCGGCATAATGATAATAGATCTAAAAAGCAATATCACTTTACATAAAAACAGATCAAATTTGAAAAGTATCATATCGCCCACCAAAATAATTTTATAAAATAGATTTATTATTTTCCTTACGACATGCATAGATATAATCACAAGCATAATTCATCAAAGACATGAAATCAAAATTTGAATAGTGATAATGAAAGATGTATACCTGACTTCAGGATTAGTGGTTAAGTTTCGAACAAGTTGCATAGCACAGAGACCAACAGCCATACCAACCGGCACGAAAAGTGGGTATACCTATTCACATAACACAACACAAAAACACAATTAGATATATCAAAATAATTACAATCATGTATTATAAATTCAGATCTAATGATTCTGGAACTGTTACATAATGAATGTTGAAATATGTATGTACCTCGGGTCTAATCCATCTGTTGGGAGCCATGTTGAGAAGAGATGCAAGAATTGATGAATGAGAAGATGTGCCCCGCTTCCGGAAGAATAGAATGGAGACGGAGCAAAATTGGAGAATGAGAATTGTGAATGGAAGAGAATGAGAATTGTGAACTTTATATATGTGAACGTGACACCGAAAAAATAGGCCTAAATTATAGAATAACCCTAAATATTGAGGAAATATGCTGTACTAAATGTGAGATTAGGTCAGCAATGTACGACCCGTCGTTGTTTTAATAGTTGCGTTTAATTTGTGTCAATGAATATTCTTGCTTTAGTATGTCTTTTTCTGTGAACTTCTTTTCGCCAACGTGACATTATTCAATTTCGAGAATAAATAAACTTTTGTTAAAAATTATTTTTTTATTTGGGTGAAAAATACAAGTTGAAAACTGGATTCCCTCCTCGTGTGATCACCAACCAAACGCGTATTAAAACGCTGGTATTTGTAAAGAAAAAATAATTAAAGTAATGAAAAATTATTGATTGGAAAACTAAGCACTTCCATCGAATGTGGCGCTTTTATTTTCTTTCCCAAAAAAATTTAAATGCATATATTATAAACCGTGTCTGATGGAAAAAGATAAGTTTATCATATCTTTAACTCAATTTTTTTAATCTAAATATAAGTGATTACAAAATAATTTGAAATGATATAAATTTATATTATTAATTAATCCTTAAATTTTTTATTTTATTTTTTATTTTGTAGTCTTAAAAATTTCACTCTTTAAAAATAAATAAGTGAACGGTCAATTATATATTTTTGCACAACTAATATAAAAAAAATTTAATTATTATGCACCAATAATATAAAAAGTTTTATATTATCAATCCTGTTGAAAGTGCTGTTAAAAAGCAGTATTTTTCTGTCTGCAACAGCAGTAACCGGTTACCCTCTGGTGAGTAACCGGTTACCACTGTCAAAAACAGAAAAATAACTGAATTTAACAGCATTGCACTTTAGTTGTAAATGTTGTATTTTTAGTTCTCTCAAGTGTATCAATGTATAAATACTGTTTGTAAATTCCAATTGAAGGTTAATGCCAAATCATTTTCATCCAAATTACTCTCTCTTCTCAAATTCTATCTCTCTCTCAATTTCATCTTCTTCCCTAAATTGATTTCCACCATTTTTTAAACCTTCACTTTCAAATTCTGTTTCTTGTTGTTTATGTTTGTTCTAACATTTGGCATCAAGAGCTTCGGTTATTGATCCGATTCCGCTGCAACAATGGCTACCATTTCCAATGATCGAATTCCCACAAATCTTCCAATTCTTGATTCGAAAAATTACGACAAATGGGCGAAGCAAATGAAGGTTCTATTCGGTTATCAAGAAGTGCTTGAGATTGTCATCAATGGAGTCACGCCATTGGGGGAACAAGCTACCGATACGATTAGGGCTACACACAAAGAAGAAAAGAAGAGGGATTACAAAGCCCTATTCTTGATTCACTCTTGTGTGGATAACGACAACTTCGAGAAGGTTGGTGATTGTGAATCCGCGAAGCAAGCGTGGGAAATATTGGAGAAAGCTTATGCCGGTGCCGCGAAAGCGAAGGTGGTAAGGTTACAAACTTACAAGCGTCAATTTGAGCTAACGAAGATGGAAGACAAAGAAACGATCAACGACTACATTACGCGCATTACTCGGTTAGTCAATCAAATCAAGTCTTGCGGCGAAACGATCGTAGAGCAGAATGTTGTATCGAAAGTGTTGCGTTCGTTAACATCGCGGTTCGATAACATTGTGGTTGCTATTGAAGAATCAAAGGATCTAACGACTATGAGCAAGGATGAGTTGCAAAGTTCGTTGGAGGCGCATGAGCAAAGGATGGATGAGAGATGTGTCGAAGCGAAAGCGGAGATCGCTTTACAAGCACGTTTGAATGAGAAAAGCAAGAGGTCGAAAGGAAAATTTGTAGCTAGAGGTAAGCCAAATTTTCAGAATTTTGGTGCAAACAATTCTCAAAATTCGAAGGGTTCGATGTATGAAAAGGGTGAGAGCAGCTCCAAGGAGAGTGATCGTAGTAGCGGTTTCAAAAAGGATTGGAGTAAGGTTCAATGCTTTAGGTGCAAAAAGCTTGGACATGTTCAATCAAAATGTTATGCAAAATTGAACAAGACTCGCGATGATGAAGCCAAGGTTGCTAGAGAAGAGGTGGAGGATGAAGACACCGTTCTAGTGATGATCACGGAGGAGAAAAGTGGCATTGTGGATGTTCCGGACAGCAGCTACTGTCATGACAGTTCGCGGGACAGCAGCTGTACCGTTTCAGAAAGTGGTAGAAAAATGTGCTCGGATCGAGATGCATTGGTTACCGTACGTGATGGAGTTCAAGGTAAAGATGAATGGTACTTGGATTCCGGTTGTTCAACACATATGACGGGTCGTAAGGATTGGTTTGTGCAAATCAATCAAGCGACAAAGAGCAAAGTCAAGTTTGCCGACGACACTACTTTAAGCGCGGAAGGGGTTGGAGATGTTTTGATCGGAAGGAAGAGTGGAGGCTTTTCAAGGATCAAAGATGTCTTGTATATACCGGGAATTAGGTGCAATCTTTTAAGTATTGGCCAATTGCTTGAAAGAGGGTACTTAATTCGGATGGAAAACAAGATGATGCGTGTTTTAGATTCAAAAGGTGTGTTGATTCTAAAAGCGCCGATGGCTGCCAATAGAACCTTTAAAGTTGAGTTAAGGGTTATGGAGCATCGTTGTTTGGCTACCGCGGCAAGTAGAGAGGAGTGGCTATGGCATTACCGTCTTGGTCACCTTAATTTTAGGGATCTTAAGATGTTGCAACAAAGTGGTATGGTAACGGGGCTGCCACTTATTAGTATTCCGACAGAATTGTGTGAAGAATGTGTGACATCCAAGCAACACAAGAATGTGTTTAGCAAGGATGCGGGTCGGAGAGCTAAAGGCTTACTTGAGGTGGTGTATTCCGACGTTTGTGGACCGATGCAAGTAGAGACTTATGGCGGCAATCGATACTTTGTTACGTTCATTGACGATTTTAGTAGGAAACTTTGGACCTATCTTATCAAGAGAAAGGATGAGGTGTTTGGTGTGTTCAAGAGTTTCAAATCCTTGGTGGAGCGTCAAAGCGGCCGGAAGCTCAAAGTTCTCAAAACGGATGGTGGAGGTGAGTATACCTCTAGCGAGTTTGGGAATTTTTGTGACCTTGAGGGTATTGTGCGTGAGGTGGTGCCTCCATATACGCCTCAACAAAACGGGGCTGCCGAGAGGAAAAATCGTACAATAATGAACATGGTGCGTAGCATGCTTTGTGGGAAGAAATTACCTAAGGAATTGTGGGGTGAGGCCGTATCTACGGCTACCTACTTGTTGAATAGGTGTCCTACTAAGAAGCTGCAGAATATCACACCCGAAGAGGCTTGGAGTGGTTTCAAACCTAGTGTGGATCATTTGCGCGTTTTTGGATCGATTGCGTATCGTCACATACCGGATCAACTTAGAAAGAAGTTGGACGATAAAGGTGAAAGGTTGATACTTGTTGGATATCATTCTACTGGGGGATACAAGCTGTTTGATGAGAAGAATCGGAAGATCGTGATAAGCCGGGACGTGCTGTTTGATGAAGTGAAAAATTCTGCAGCAACAGCAGTAACCGGTTACCAACCGGTGAGTAACCGGTTACTGCAGAAAAATCAGCAACATCAGTTTTTTTGAATTGGCTGATCCGGAGTCATCCGATTCCGCTGTACCTGCACCTACAGCAGCTGAAAACAATGTTGTTCATGAAGGTAGACCTGTGAGGCAAAGAGCTATGCCTCAAAGACTCCGAGACTATGAAAGGTTCCTAGATACCGAAGTGAATAACGATGGTGATTTTGTTCATTTCGCACTTATGGCCGAATCTGAACCGGTAAATGAGGAGGAAGCCTTAAGTGATCCTAAATGGATATGTGCAATGAAGGAGGAGCTGGAATCTATTGAGAAGAATGGTACTTGGGAGTTGGTCGATTTACCGCTTGGAAAGAAACCGATTGGTGTGCGTTGGGTCTATAAAGTCAAAGCAAATCCTAAGGGTGAAGTGATCAAGCATAAAGCTCGATTAGTGGCCAAAGGGTTCTTGCAACGTGAAGGCATAGACTACGAAGAGGTATTCGCACCGGTGGCTAGACTAGAGACTATTCGTTTGGTTGTTGGGATGGCACATAGCAACAATTGGGTGATCTACCAAATGGATGTGAAGTCGGCGTTTTTGAATGGTCCTCTTGATGAGGAAGTTTATGTGGGGCAGCCACCCGGTTTCGTGATTAAAGATCAAGAGAGGAAGTATTACAAGCTACATAAGGCGTTGTATGGTTTGAAACAAGCTCCAAGAGCTTGGAACAAACGCATTGACGGCTTTCTTATTGACATCGGCTTCAAGCGATGTGTATCCGAACATGGTGTTTATGTGAGGTCGGATACGATTGATGGTGTTATCATACTTTGCTTGTATGTTGATGATCTCTTGATTACGGGCAGCAATGACAAGTGCATTTCAAGGTTCAAAGGAGAGCTCATGAGTGAGTTTGAAATGACGGATCTTGGTGTGATGAGTTACTTCCTTGGCATAGAGTTCCACAAGTCAAAAGCGGGGCTGCTTATGCATCAAAGGAGGTATGCACTTGATATATTGAAAAAGGTTGAAATGGAGCATTGCAACGCTTCTAATACACCGTGTGAAGCAAGAGTGCAGCTGTCCAAAAGTGAGGATGAGGATGATGTAGATCCAACACTTTACCGGAGTTTGATTGGATCGTTGAGGTACTTGTGCAATACGCGACCGGATTTGGCTTTTAGTGTCGGTATTGCTAGTAGATTCATGAAGAGACCTAAGGTATCACACTTGGCAGCGATTAAGAGAATCCTTAGATACGTGAAAGGTACTCTTGGTTGCGGAATTCTATTTCCCGCATCGGATATGGGACGCAAATGTACTTTACTAGGCTACACCGATTCCAATTGGTGCGGAGATAAAGATGATCGAAAATCAACGGCGGGCTACATCTTTATGTTCGGTAAAACACCAATCTCTTGGTGCTCCAAGAAGGAACCGGTTGTAGCACTCTCTTCTTGTGAGGCGGAGTACATTGCGGCTTCGTTGAGTGCGTGCCAAGCTATGTGGCTTATGAATCTAATGAAGGAATTGGGATGTGGTGATGATGTTACTACATTGCTTGTGGATAATGTTTCCGCGATTAATCTTGCGAAGAATCCGATTGCACACGGAAGGAGCAAGCACATCGAGATGCGATTTCATTACTTGAGAGAACTAGTTGGTGACGGAAAGCTTAGATTGAGCTATTGCCGAAGCGAAGACCAAGTTGCGGATTTGTTGACGAAGGGTGTGACACATGAGGTGTTCAAGAGACTGGTGAAGAGCTTGAACATGCTGGACTTGGATCAACTAAAGTGAGGTGGTGTGTTGAAAGTGCTGTTAAAAAGCAGTATTTTTCTGTCTGCAACAGCAGTAACCGGTTACCCTCTGGTGAGTAACCGGTTACCACTGTCAAAAACAGAAAAATAACTGAATTTAACAGCATTGCACTTTAGTTGTAAATGTTGTATTTTTAGTTCTCTCAAGTGTATCAATGTATAAATACTGTTTGTAAATTCCAATTGAAGGTTAATGCCAAATCATTTTCATCCAAATTACTCTCTCTTCTCAAATTCTATCTCTCTCTCAATTTCATCTTCTTCCCTAAATTGATTTCCACCATTTTTTAAACCTTCACTTTCAAATTCTGTTTCTTGTTGTTTATGTTTGTTCTAACAAATCCATCATCATTTGTATTATTTTATATATTATTAAAATAAAAGTCAAACTTTTTTTTATATTCAATGTTCATTATTAACTGAGAGTATAAAATCATTTTATACTGTCAATTCATTTCAATTAAATCTAATATAAAATATAAACATAAAGAAAAAAATGAATTTAAATTAAATCAATAATATATTACAATTATATCATTTAAATATAAATTTTTTATTTAAAATTGTAGAAATGTGTATATTAATTTTTAAAAATCAAAATAATATTTTTTATAATTA
This sequence comes from Lathyrus aphaca, assembly GCA_963966055.1. Lineage (NCBI taxonomy): Eukaryota > Viridiplantae > Streptophyta > Magnoliopsida > Fabales > Fabaceae > Lathyrus > Lathyrus aphaca. The sequence goes on from OZ014524.1 coordinate 143,813,250, forward strand.
CAGTTTGTGTAACTTATCTAATATGCATAATTTTAAAAAAAAAATTATAATTACAATTTATAGAGTAATTTTATCACTTAAATATAATAAGTATTTTATTATATCATTGTTAACTGTATATCAAACACTTAAAACAATAAAATATTAATATCATATTTTATCACAATTTTATTATATTCTTATCTATTTTTTATTGGGTTGTATCTTGTATATGTTTCTAATCCTATCTTCACTGATAAAAATCGATATTATTTGGTTGAATACTATCATCAAAATTTGAATTTTGATATTGACGGTTATGTATATCTACCGATTAAATATATTTACTAGGGACCTCGCTTAAAATCCAAATTACTGCATTTTATGTTTTTCTTTTCAATTAATTTCAATTAATTTAGGATCAAGCATTATCATTTTTGAGTTGACGTCTTTCTCTTTTCCTTTTTTAATTATTTATTTTGAATTATAGAAATGTCTTTATTTTTCTATTATTTTTATTTATAAATTTGCATTATCCTTTTATTTTCAAATGTCTTTCTCTTCTATTTTTTAACGTATAATTAATTTATTTCTTCGATTTTTTCCAAAACCCGACATGTAAGTTCTTTTGCATGAATACTTAACAGAACTAGACTCTAACTTTTCATTTACCTATTAACACTCCTCGTTTCATTGTCATCTACTATCAAGCCATTACTATTAAGTTGTCCAAACTACCTAAATTATCCTTTCACAAAAAAATCTTTACACTATCAAAAGGACTGTTTCGTAATTAACAAATCACTCAAATAGTAATGACCCAAGCCTCTGTCTTAATGCCAAATGTCCATCAACCATTGGCATCCTCAAAATTTTCTCCTCTTCCCACCAAAACCAATTCACACAATCAGATCTTCTTCTTCTCTCATTCCCTTTTTCTCTCTCCCGTTTTCCCTAAACCCTAATTCCGCCGCCACCCATTTCTCCACCCTTTCTCAGATTCTTCTTCCCCTCTATTTCTCAGATCTCTAATCCTCTCTCTTTCTCTCATCGTCGTTAATCGATTTTTTTTGTTAACAACTGAACCTGATATCATTTTTGTTAATAACTTATTTCAGGTATTTCATCGCATTCCTCCAAATTACAAGGTATGTCGATATTTGTCTGTGTATTCGTTGTATTCGTTTAGTAATGGTGTGGTTTCATATTTTGATTTCTCTTTGTTTTTTTATTCAAATTTATCATCATCACCATCGATTCGTTTGTAATGACGAATCATTTTTAATGGCATGTGTTTTATTTTATTTGTTTCGTTATGTAAATGGTCATCGCTATGAAGGAACCTGACAGGAAGGGAAAAGGAACGGTTTTGGAATGTATACATTTAGAAATGGGGAAACCCAATTTGGTCATTGGAAAAATGGAGTTCTTGACATTTCAAGCACACAGAATGCCACATATCCAGTTTCGCCAGTCGGTGTCAATCATTCCAGAGTTCTTAATACGGTGCAGGTACACACTGTTAATTTATTGTTAAATGTCTTTTTCCTAGCTAAGAATGAGAAAAAAGGATTGATTTCAAATATTTTCTCATGTTTTATACATTGGCCTAAAATAATATGAATAATGTACAAATCATTTTTGTGTTTAACATTGCATGAATAATTCTTATGATTTCATATGAGTTACTTTGTTTTTGTGCTTGAATATACTGATTTGTATCTCGTGTTTAAGTGTAATTCTTTATCAATAAATTAAATTTAAAATCATGTACTGGTTTTTCATCTGTTGTAAGTTTCATATAAAGTAGATATACATATCCAAAGGTTGCTTGCTATTAATACATGTGAAATATTCTCTATGTTCTCGTGAGGGGGGAGAATGAAACATTACTACATATGAAGAAAAATTAGTTCATAATTTTGACTAAATTCTTCTCGAGTAAGGGTTTTTATTGGAATGATAAGTGGTAAGATTTATTTGGTGGTCAAATATTCAATAAGCATGCTATCTCATTCTGTTGAAATTTCTGGCTCTAAAGCATTTTCCTTTTTGTAAAAGCTTGAGATTATCGACATATAATTGGACATTTTCTTCTACAGGGTTCAAATTAGCTCATTTGTGTAAAAATAGGATAGACAAAAAGACATTAAAAACCGTAAATAGATAGATAATTTGTAGTATTTTGAGCTTTCACTATTAACTACGTGATTTTTTTGTGAACAAACAGGAAGCAAGAAGAGCAGTTGAAAAAGCCTATGATGTAGCCAAGGTAGATGAAAGAGTCAATAGAGCAGTGTCAGCAGCTAATAGAGCAACCAATGCAACTAGAGTGGCTGCTATCAAGGCTGAAAAAAATGAAATACATCATGTTAACAATGAGAGCATCTCAACTAACTAATGGAGTCCACCGGAAAAGAGTTGTCACTAGGAAATACATTAATGATCAAATTGTATATAATCTATAGATGACCAAATTATTTCAACATCAGTTTTATGTTGCTGATTATTTTGGGATGGGGTGGTTATTGTCTATAGGTATTCCCAACAACAAATTCAAGCACTCATGGAGACCATCAAGTCAAAATCCTCATTACATACGATGCATGAAGTATAATTCATTGAATCAACCAAAAATGTTTGAGAAAGCAAGCATCAAACATCAATTACGCTGCGGGGTTAGTAGCTTATATAAATCTCTTTAATTGCAGCTGCTAACAAAGAAACTTAATTGTTAACATTGTTATGTAGAAACCTTTGTTTACTTAGTTGTTATCTTAATTGTTACTACATTAGTTATATTGAAATTTTGTTCACTCAATTATAACACTGCTACATTTTGTAGATAAAGATTCGATGTGGTATAAGTACACTTATAATATAATTTGGTCATCAGTTCCCGTTGGTATAGTGAAATATTATGGAAGATTATCCTAAATGCCGTATTTATGTTCATAGTTATGAAGCTTTGCTTTTTCAGTTGGCTTAATTGAAATACTACACTCTCAATCTTTTGCAGGGGAAGCCATAAGGTTCTGTTGATTGCATAAAAAGATTTGTCAAACAAGTTTGGACCGTAGTTATCTTATCAGGTTATATTTTTTATTTCCAAAATCTAATCTAGCATTGTTCTTGGAAAATTCAGAGAAGGCTTGAAATGGTGCGCGTCTGGTATAGGGAGCTGTCAAAACAGATTTGTGATTCAATTCTGTCAATAGTGGCAATTATGTGTTGAATTGGAAAGAAATTTCAGTATGTTCCTTCTGGTGGATTGCTACAGTTTAGCATTTTGTTTCTTCTTTTGGAGGGGGGTTGTTAGTTTGGGTTGGAGCCTATATTCCATCTTTAGCATGTTATGTGATTGGGAGATTGATGTTTTTCTAGAGCTTATTGGTTTTTGGTTTATAAAATTGGAAAATTTCTTTTGTCTTAAGCTTTTGGTGCATTTACTGTCATTTGAAGTCTGGTGTTTAATTTGATTTGTTTTTCTTCTGCACGTATAGTGGCGGTCGATCATTTCAGCTTGGAGGTTTGCTTTTGTGGAGCTTATACCAAGTCATGCAATAGGTGCTTCCAGGTAGTTTTGTGTGCATCTGTTGATAGTTTTAATTTTTGTGAATTGAGGTGAAGTTCGTGCATTCTGCTGGTGCAACATGGTTCCTGGTGCTTTTCTTGCCTTTCCAGTCTTGATGTAGTTTCTTTTTGTAAGAAGGGCGATTGGTGTTTGGTGTTTTTGGTCTGGTGTTTCTCGCAGGGAGTTTTGTTTTGTTTGTAGATTGGTGTTGTTGGATGAGTGTTATCTGTGTTAGTGTATTGGGTTGGTGTGGTTATGTTGTTTAGAAGAGTTCCTGGCTGTTTTTTACCTGATGCTTTTGGTTATGTAACAATCAACTATGAAATGTCGTGGTTCATTAAAATTATAATAGATTTCAAGATGTTCACCGTTAAAATAATTATTTATTATTTATGAATTTTTTTTCATACAACATTTATGTTAATTGAATATCAAAGATAATTTTCAAATAAGGGATCTATAATCTCAACTCAAACATTCTAAAAAGGCAACAATTTAATAATTTTACTAGCAAGATAATTCCATTTCTTTTCCACTCAAACATTCTAAAAAGGCAACAATTTAATAATTTTACTAGCAAGATAATTCCATTTCTTTTCCACAAGGCAATGCCTATCTACATTACTACTTTATCTTAAAAACAGTTTAATTTATAATAAATTTTAATTAGTATTAGTTATTTTATTAGATTTATATCTTGACCCTTTTAAAATTTTGACTATAAATTATTTTCTTACCCATGATTTTTTTTTCTTTAAGTTTTTTTTTAAGGGTATTATTTTCTTTCGCATCTTTATATAACTGTTTTTTGAATACGTCAAATATAATCAATTTTCACTTCAAATTTTATTGTGTTGTCTATTTTGATAATATCATATATGCTATTTTATAATTGTATAAAATATTTAATTTTACGGGTCACTATCAACAAAATACATATTTTATTTTAATCACCACTTGTCTTTATTTAAGAGACGAAATCGTTATTTTCAAATGTGAAAACTTTTTTCTTTCTTTATTTCACAAATCTTTTTTTTCTTTTTGTATTATTGTTTATTTTATATAATTAATATTTATTTTAATTTACAATTAAGTAACGCATTTTAAATTTATATATAATTTTTTTTATACTATATCAAATAAATTTACGCGGCCTGTTCTCCATCCCTACCAACATATAAGTGCACTTGTATGCAATATGTTGATTGAAAGGACTCATATCCCATAAATGTTATTTCTAAAAGAAAGTGTAAATAATTCAATCAAAAACGTATTCCCTTCATTCCTATTTATAAGCAAATTTTGATTTTTTTGATTCATTGAATAAATGATGTATTTGAACTATATATATGTTTGATACGTTAATTATTCAATGAACATTAAAAGTTAAAATCGACTTATAAATAAGAATGGAGTATTATTATTTTGTATAATCATATTATAAATTTATTGTTGACAATTTTGCATTTATAATTTTTTTTATCATACATTCTCTATTAGAATGAGTTTTTCTTTTAAGGCATATATGAATATATTATTTTTTCAATATCAAAATAGATCTACCCGTGCGGGAGCACGAGTATTTTACTAGTTCTCTTATAAAAAATAGGTGATATTGATCTTCATCAAAACTCAAATTTCATTATCTCTTACAACATCAACTCTTCCAACCTAACTGTCGAAGCTCTGTCATCACTTTTTTCGGTACATAAATGGTGTCAGTGACCACTGATATGTTGATATAAATGTTATTTTTCTTGAATAGTGTTAATTTGAGAACATGGTGTCACTGACTACTGAAATGTTGATACAAATGTTTTTTCTTGAATAATGTTAGTTTGAGTAAATGATGTTACGAACTAACCACTAAAATGTTCATAGAAATGTTGTTTTTCTTGAATAGTGTTAGTTTGAGAATATATTGAATGTATGTTCTTACACTTCGACAAAAAAATGTCTTTTACCTCGGTTTCACATGCGAGGTATCGAAAAGCATCATGAAAAATGCACACTTTACCTATCGATTTTTAAAAGCAGACATATATTGTATAAAGGTCACGGGTTCGATCCCCATGGAGACCATTTTGGAATTCTGAAATGGCAAAAACATATGTCCCATCAGTTTTAACATTTAACCGACGGGTATACTACTTTTCATGTTGGTATTCTCATAAAATCGACGGGTAAAACTATTTTTAGTTTATTAAATCTAATGTGAATTGCTTATTTCACTTAATCCTATACTGAACATATAACTTCTCAAAATTGGTTGAGAAAATAATTATATAAATAATTGTGTTATATTTGAAGAACGACTTACATTGATTAATGATTTGAACCATCTTGTAACTCATCACACGTCTCACGTTCTTTCATGGTTAAAATTTTTTCAATGTTTCAAATTCTTTATTCAACACTTACTTTTCTACTAATTTATTATTGAAAGCATAAAATTTGTTGGTTTGAAAATTGAAGAAATATGGAAGAAATTTGAACAAAACTAGAAGTATTTGAGATATTTTAACTATAAAAGAGAAATAGATAAATGATGAGTTGCAGAATGTTAGAAAAACATTAATCAGTGTAAGATATGTTTCTAATACAACATAATTTTTTATATGATTATTTCCAAAATTAATTTAATATGTTATATTCTCAAAGAGCGGTTAGTGAAACAAACAATTGACATTTGATATAATAAACTCAACTCGACAGAACAAGATAAAAGTTGCACAGAGAATCACAAAAAACATAATATCAATATTAACATGAATATCAACGTCAATACCAAACTCAAATGCAATAACAACAACTAAACTACAACATATAGATTTAATAAATTAAATTCAAAAGCAACATCTTACATTAAAAAA